>VDFB02295105.1:0-37065 GCA_007258455.2 Sequoia sempervirens
TAGGGAATAGGTGTTGAATTTTCTTCTCCGATTATATTTTATTTTCCAAACGGAAGATGTGAGTAAATAAAATATAATTGGAGAAAAAAATTCAACACCTATTCCCTAGGCTCAATGAATTTAGACAATTGTTTTTTATTTATATTTTTCTTGAAGTTATATTAAGGGTAGGCCTTTTCATTTTTTGGAGGATTTTTATTTTCATAATCAATAGTTTCTAAAGGAGGAGAATTGGAGGAAGGGCTTGGGATCTTAAAGAAGAGGAAAGGTTGAAGAATTTCGGATCAAGGCTTCATCAAACTTGGTTGGAGTATAGAGGTAGCATTTGAGTCTATTTTGGAGTGTTGTAATGCTATTTTTTTTTGTTATAATGATAATGTATAGCTTCTAATTTTTTCTGAACACTTTTTTAATTATGTGCTGAAATTTTTTGTTATGCGTTAATATTATGTGATTTGTTCACTTTAGGTATGGAGGTTGTTGGGTATGGATCTTCCATTTTTGGTTAAGATCTATTCATGTATTAGGGTTGAGAGAGGTGTGACCTCTTCCAAACCTAGAAACACGAAACAACAAAATCATACTTCCTTCATTTCTTTAGTATCCTGAATGCAAAGAAGAGTAAAATCAATGAAGGGTTTGTAGTGCCCAATCTATAAAAAAATAGAATCATGAAAAAAAAATCTTTAGATTTTTAAAGAAATAAAAATATATATAGGCCAGGGTTTTAATTTATCAAACCAAAAATCTAATCAAACCATGAATTCCTAGTGAAGTTGCAAACCATCATCATCTCCATGTTAAAGATGCACATGCATTCATTATATAAGTATAGTCTCTGAAAAGTAGAAGGAAATGTATATTAATCCATTCTTTTTAAAGTAATTTGGTCCTGACATGAAGGATTTTGGAAAGAAAACTCCTTTTTTCCTACAAACACAAGACAAAGAAATCATTCTTCCTTCATTTATTTGATAATCCAAATGCATAGCAAAGTAAAATAGATGGAGGGTTGGTGGTGTCAAAACTACAAAAAAAAGTGGAATCATCCAAAACAAAAAGAAAATCCAGATCTAGAAAGAAATTAAAAAAATATAGGCTAGGGTTTTAATTTATTAAACCTAATAAGAAAATAAAATAGGAAATGGAATAATCTATGTTAAAATACACAAAGAAGAGAGAAAAAATAAAAGGGGTAGATGAAGATGAAAATTCGCCCTTCTTGAAGCTTTTCCAGTTTAAGCTCTTCTTTGGATCTGCAATAGGGAAAAAACAATGGAGGATAAGAGAAATTGAAATCGATGAAATTTAGAATTAGATTGGAGAATAGACATGCATAAACTTAAGAAAATCAAATAGAAAATGGAATAATCTCTGTTAAAACACATAAAGGAGATTGTTCCCTACTGAAATTCTCTCAATCCAACTATCTTTCTTCCCAATCTCTCTATTCCTCGTGCCTGTGTCCAACTTCAAGAGCGTGTCAAGCTTCAGGAGCCTCATTGTCATTTTGGTCATTTACCATCCACACTGTGAAACATTTATTTGTTGATTTTATTGATGCAACAAAGTATCTACACTACTGGTATTTGTTGTATGATATGTTTGGTCATCTACGTGCTCTCTTTGGGTTACCAAATACTGTTCCACTCGGTTTACCACCAAGCACTACAACCATAACCTCCCAAATATTGGTATAAGAAGGAATCCGCTATGGTTTTCACCATTCCCCATCATAACATCGTGCAGTGACCCAATTATTGCAAATGGGTTTCCTTTTTTCTGTAATGTTATGCAATTATTGCTCATAAATCTTATTAATGGTAATATGACAGTTTATAAGGATCTGTGATGTGAGATAAAACTGTTAATTAATTATGATAAATCATACCCTGGGAATTTGCGTTGTTACTCCTGGGAAGGAGAAAGACAAAAATTGCTAGCAACTCTTTTGTGGTTGTGGGTTTCCTCTGTTTTGATACGAAACGTTTGACAAAATCTCTATACCACATATGCATACTCACTTGTCTAAACTGCATACATCTTCTCCAAGGCTAGTTTCATTTGCTAGTTTCAGAAGGTAATCTTTCCCATATACAGATTTATGATTCTCTAGAAGTAATTACAACTACATAAAAATTATGCAAATATTAAAAGGGAACTCATCAAATTAAGAAATAAATCAAGATACACCCAAAAATGGTGCAATACCTTAATATTTCAAAACAGCCATAAAAGGCATAACAACTATATATATAATATTCTCCTTGAAGACATTGGTCTCAAAGAAAATGAGAGAATTACTAAGGTTGATTGCAAGCTAGAGGTGGTTAGAAACAATGACATCTTAAAGATCAATCCACCCATTGGGTTTTATGACATGAATGTATACAGTGAAAGCTATAATATCTAGGTTGTTATGGCTTTGAGTGCTAAAAATTGTTCATATATGTAACATTTTTTTCATATCTGTGTTGGTTTGTGGTCTCTTAGACTTGTTATTCTCTTTTTGAGTGCAATATGTACTATGTAACCTACTTTTTCCTGGGTATTGTATAATCAATTCAAAAAAATTGTGCAAAGCTTATTATTTACAATTATGATTTGAAATCATAATTACAAATAATTTCTTTTATAAAATATAATAAGCTTTGCACAAATTTGAGAAAGCTAAACATATTTATATGTGACAATGTTGTAATATGTGAAATCATATACAAATTTTATAAAAACAATAAGCTCTGCAAAAATTTGAGAAAGTTAAACATAATAGTATCTAAGCAAAAGCATTCAATAGAGAAAAGACAATCATACTAACAAAAAATAAAAAGTTACAAGAAAAACATGAACTAGGAATAAACTATTTATTCCAATATATTACACTTAATCTTTTCTAATCATAAAAGTTTAAAATTCTTAAACCTATAATTATAAATAAAAATATGACACTCCCTACATTAATAAGTCAAATCAATTCAAATGTTTAAGTATTCAATCACCTTTTAACTATTTACACCTAACAATCACCAACCAAGTTTGTGAAAATTTTATGAGTTATTACTTTCAATCATTCATAAATATTCATATATGACATAAAAGAATCATATCCTATGAAAAATTAAATATACTAAGATTGAGACCAAAACATTGAACAGAAAAAAGTCAATTATTGTACCAAACAAAAGAAAGTTGTATACAATAAAACAAAATTAAAAATAAAATGTATTACAATTTATATTTGTACACAATCTTTTCTAGTAAAAAAATATTAAATTCTTAAAATATAAATATCTCATTTCCTACATAAATAAAAGTTCATTATTTAAATGTTTAAGTACTAAATCATCATTCAACCACCTACGGTTAGCAAAACCTAAGTCTGTGAATTTTTTTATAATTTTTTTCTTTCAAACAATCATAAATATTTGTATGTGACATAAAAGGAACTAGATCTTATGTGTAGAAATATTTGACATTATAATTTATTTTTATGAGAGAATATTCTCTTGCTATCCTTTGATCCACCATGCCTTTTTCTTTTTCCATATTTAAACCAAATTTCTAATTGGAATCTGAAAACAATCTTTAAACTATTTACTTTCTAATTTTGTTTAGAGTGTCCAATATTTATCAAGAAAGAATAGCCAGTTGTAGTCATGGAGTGATAAGAAATCATTTCGTTGAAAACAATTGTAGAATATAATTTGAAATCTCCAACACTCCAACTAATCTAACATCTACATCTCAAATAATCTGAAATAATATATCTGTAACATTAAATTTAAAATAAGCTTGACATCTAATCTATTTAATTTTAATGTGAATCTTTTTATAAAATAATTAATTATTTTATTTAAATAAAATATAATTAGCAACAAATTCTCACTAGAATAAATAAATAAATATAATAAAGTTATTAAATATATGTTTTATAGTTATTAAAAAATTAATATATTGAACATTAAAAATAACCAACACTCATTAAAAATGAATTATTAAAATTATAAATAAGTTATAAATCTGTGAAGAAAAATATTATTATAGGTAAAATTAACTTACCCACTCTTCTTAATATAAAATACACTCACTCGTATGCAAAAATGAAATGAATGTGGGATTAAATCGCCCAGTCCAATGACCAACCAAACCATGATGCGAATAGCTACGGAATGAAAACGCCAAGTGTAACGGTCGAGTGCTATGGAAACGGTGATTTGAAAAGATGCAATTAAGAAAATGCAAACAAGAAAGATTGGGTTAAGTGGGCCCCACATGGCCCCGGACACCTAAGGGAACACTCCCTTAGAGTGTGCCGCTTAAGCCGGCCCATATATTATCCCTTGGATCTTATCTTAGGCATTAAAATAGATTACAAGTATTTTCTTCAGTGATTTGTAGGTGTTTTGCTTTGTTATCCTCGCTGAGAATGTTGCTATGGCGCACTATCTTCTATAACTTACTACCCACAAGTTTTTTTAGTAAAGATTTCGTATATAACATATTTTAAAGAGCTGTGGTCAATCCATGTATAGTTTCTGTAGAGACTAATAACATGTATTGTAAATATGGTGATTGTGCGCTCTGTGGGTGCCCTTGTTTTAAATAAAAGACGATGTTCTAAAAAATAGACACTTCAATATATTAGCAAACGAATGTTACGACCGTATTTTACCCTTCTATTTTAACGAATCTTTTAATGGTGTTGCAGCCATTTGGTAAAGTCAAATCTGATAGTTTCAACTATTTCATGTAGATTGCTCACAAAGATGTTCATGGTTTTTTATTGGGTCATGGATTAACCTAGAGAATTATCTGGGTTATGAATTCAGATTAAGAAGTCCACACTGGAGTTTCTTTTCATTTAGCTTGTATAATCATCAAATCTTAATTCGGAGATTTCTACCTTCTTGATGAAGAATGGAGGTTGCCTGAACTTGGCTAATATGTAACTGACATGAAATTGCTTTTGAGCAGAGTTGAGAGCCATTATCAAATATCTGGGAATCCCAGTCATTCACTCCTGCATTGCAACTCACTTTGTGTGGAATTACAATGATAATGCTGAGTTTCAAATCCAACCACTGCTAAGATGAAAATCACTAGTAGCACAACAGGAGCAGAAAAGCCCAATGGCCAAACTAATCTAAATGTAAAAATAATGTCATAGAAACTGATCCAATTTCAAAATGATTTAAGATCTACATGAATGATTTTTATTGTTGTAAATGGCATATAATATTTTCTAACTACTTGTTAAGAAAATTAAATTATTTATACTGATTAAAAAAATTGAATACGGGGAGGTTTATGTGTATTCATAAAAAAAATATGTTTGTGTTTTATAGATTTGCATTTTGTACTTAGAGACAAAAATAAAATAAAATAAATAACATAGAAATAATGGAATACGGACAAAATACCCTCATCTAAAACAAATTTTTTTCCCATCAAACAAAATTGAAGTAGAGTGCACCTTAGCTCCATTTGATTTGCTCTTTTGATATGTCGATAGAAGAATGTGACTGCTTACGAAATAAACGTACGATGATAGATGACCCAATAAAAAATTTAGCAATATGAGGCGGAAATGAAAGTGGATTCTCAAATGGAATGAGAGGCCTCTCATTTATAGAATTTCCGAGAGAGAAATCAATGAGTAAAATAGACTGGTTGATGGATGGCTAGGATTTAATGAGGATTAGGGTTTGGAGTAAAATTGTAGTCATGTGGCATTTGTCACATGAGAGATAAGGTCTAGGTTTAGGAGGTGCATTAGAGAACATCCTTATGTGAATGGTTGAGATTTGAAGATGTAGTATAAAATGGATGAATGAGATGCAAAGTTAGTTTGAATTTTCAGGCAAGTGTCCAGATTTAATGAATCTAGAAAAAGCTCTTAGTAAGAGATGTGACCCTCAATGATTATTATTATTTTGACTGCATGAATCAGAATCGGGTAGCATCTGCTTGCCGAGGTAAACTATTTTCACTTTTTTCGCGTATTTATTTAAATGATTAAGTAAGGGATAAAGGTGAAGGATATATTTTTTAAATAAATAATAAATATTTGTTTAATCAAATTGAGAGATAAAGATGATGGATAAATTAATTAAATAAATAATAAATATTATTTAATTAAAGTGGGAGATAGAGTCTAGGGATAAATTAATTAAATAGATAAAGTAAATAAATAAATAATAGATAGGTAGATTTAATCAAAATGTAATCAAAGTGATGCATAAAATAATTGAATAAATAATAAATATTATTTAATTAAGTGGGGGATAAATAAATAAATAAATAATGAATATTTATTTAATTAATGTCTATGATAAGGTAAAGTAGAGTGTGGTTAGGTGTGGTCAATATTAGTTGTCTCTAGTAGTAATTCCCACTATCACTAGTTCCAAAATTTGTATTCCTAATTCTAATATACTTTGAGAAAAAGCAAACTTGAGACTTGCAAGTGTAGACTTGATCCAAGTCACTTCTATAGTTATTAATCTAAACCTTCACTTTAAGAACTCAAACTTCAAATTTGTTTGTTTCCAACTACTTCACTAGCCATTACAAATTGACTTAACACTTGTTGATTTATGTGATTGGTTGATGTATTTAAGAAAATTGACTACTCACTTGAAATCGTATAGCCCGATCATCTGGGACATCATAGAGAATTGTTGTTGAGCACAACTATAATTTGACATTGGAGAATAAAAAAGAACCTAGCACCATTTATTATAGAATTTTGCAAAAACTATTTGGATAGAACAGTAATACTAGATCAAGCCATATAAGGTGAACAAACACACAATCCTGCCTATGAGATGAGAAAGCTGACGCAGGAAAAATACGCAAGAATGGATAAATCAACATATTAATTAATCCATGAATTATATATACATATAGTGAGGATGGAAGAAATTTTCATCACTAATAATGGAGAAGACTTGGTAGCTGACTCCCACTAATAGAGAATGGCGGCGAGTTAACTTCCTCTAATCTCTCAAGAGATGGCAAGCTAACTCTCACTAATTAGGACGCCTAAATAATATTAACATCATGTGTAAATATATGTGTGCATAATACATGCAATCATATATACACTAACATGGTCCCCCGTTAAGAATATCTTAGGTGGACACAAAGAAACAAGGTCTCAACCACTGGGCCAGATGAGGTACCCAAGTACAATGCAATCTCTCATAAGGTGGAGAAAGGGAGAAAACTTAGTGGAAAAAAATCCCCACTAAAAGGGAGAAAAAAATGTGAAGAGGATTAGAAAGTGCACCTCAAATACGATGTTACCTCTGAAGTAGACTGCACTCCTAGAAGAGTTTGTAGATGAATGAACTTTCTCTTAGTAAAAGGTTTGGTGAAAATGTCAACAACTTGCTTTTAAGACTAGAAAAAGACTAGGTTGATCATATAATCATAAATAAGCTCTTGAATATAGCGCATATGGATCTCTATGTGTTTGGTCTATTGGTGCTAGACCACATTCTTGCATATCTAGATGGCTCTTTGGTTGTCACAATAAATGGCTATATGATGTCTAGATGGAATGCCACTAGCTTAGTGAGAATTACTATAAGCAAAAGAGTCTTATTAGTTGCATTATAAAATCCCCTATACTTTGCCTCTGTAGTTGTTAAATCAATAAAACTTCATTTTTTACTAGGTCTCAACTAATAGGACTAAAAAATAGTGAGAAACTCTAAACTAAAGTGGACTTGTAATTTTGAGTATCGCCAACCTAGTCTAAAATCGTGTACCCAACCAAGTGAACCTCTATGCCAAATTTGTAGTGAATATCAAATCTTAGAATACCCTAAAGGTAGTGAATAATTCTCTCATATACTTTGCAATGTAGCTCATGAGACTCTTGCATGAATCTCAAAACCATACCTATTGGATATGAAATATTAGGCCTAATATAAGTAAAATAGATGAGACTACCAAAGATTCATCAATACAAATTAGCATCAACCAATGGTGTAGTACAATTAGCCACAATATTGACTCCAAATAGAATGGTAAATCAAATATTTCTTACAATAAATCATGTGAAACTGAGCAAGTAGATCAAGAGTATACTTTGGTTGTGCAAGAATAATACTTGAGTCCGTTGATGGCCTTCTCGCATTTCAACAACCTTACATAATGCAATATTCTATCTCTTGAAAGGTTATTCTCAACAATAAATTACTGAAAAATTACCCCAAGGTCTCGGTGTCGTGTCAGCGACAATGCATAAACAACTCCGTGATAATATGAGAAAATGCCGGGTAATCACAAGGGCCTTACAAATGAACAATGCCGAGTGAATTTTCACCGTGATGCAACAATATGGTGATGCTTTCAACCCTAAAACTAACTCGGATTCAAAATAAATAGCAAAAGAGATAAGGGTTTAGAGAGATTCTATTCGATTCTAACTCCTAAGATCAATCACAATAATGATGAAAGCTGCAAATGGACAGATCCCCAATAAAACCGATCTCTGCTTGATCAAGGACAAACCTGCAACTACACAGAAATGGTGCGATCTTCTAGGGAAATCTGAAGATTTTCAGACTTTGAACATCCATTCACATACCCAATCACGCTAATGTCGTGCTACTCACTTGAACTTAGCATTACAAGGAGGCCTGCATCATCCTTTACACACGTAAAGAATCTACAATCAGCAAATTGCTAAAAGTATGGACCGGAAATCAATCAACATTATTAACATTTCACCATCATTGTAAAAGAGCTAAAATCTAACATCTAACATCTAATAGCTGAGAATCAAGAACAAGAAACCATAAAAACTGTTGAAAATAAATACAAAGTTTGCCAAATCAACAACCCAATTGCATTACTTCTCCAGCATTACATAACAATTTCAAGTCTCTCATCTCCTATAGCTAATTCTGAAAACTACTTGCCAATTCTGGCCTTCTAACTTAGCAAAATTCTGGCATAGTCAAACTCCTAAAATCTACCCCTTTACAAATGAGGCACAAACGCCATTTATAGAAAACCCCAAACATGTCGGCTCAATTAGATTTTACAATAATAACTAGCCTCAAACAGGTCGGCCAGGAGAATTTCAAAATAGGACAAGATCTGCATTAAATGCATGAATATTATCCATGTCGGCCCACGATCTCCAGCAAGATCAAATTCACGTTTCTTCCAGAAAGTCCTCCAGCTGTAGACAGTTTTGGCACGGATTCTTAGACAGGTCCCACTTTGAAAATTTAAACTGAACATTTCCAGATTTCCCTCTTTGGCACGAATCCATATGCAAGTCCCCCTTTAATATTTGTTTAGTCCTGAAAAACAGATATCATCATTAATAGCCCACATGTTCAAATTAAATTTGAATAAAATTCTGACCTTTTCTATAAAAAACTTACATTTATAAGGAAATTTTCCATTTTCATAATTTTTTCCATTTTTGGAAATTTTTATTTTCAATTTCTTTTTATCTCAAGAAATTTTCATTTTCAGGATCATTTTTAAAAAATTTCCATTTTTGGAAAAAAAATCATTTTCAGAAAAAATTCTATTTTGGGAAACCAGACTAAAGGGAAAATCCGAGAAAAATCCGCCAGCGACTTAGACCGTAAAATCCGAAATATCCTGGACCGATTCACGGACGGCACAAGTTCTCGACTTTTGGCACATTCCTCGAAACCGAAGAAATTCGAAAAATCCTGCCTAGCGAAAAATCCCTGACGCAGTGCAAAACCCCGAAATCGAAGAACTGAAAACTGGAGGTTGGGCGGAAAATCCCGACGCCGGGCAAAACCCGAAATCAAGAACTGCATTTCATGGAAATTCCGAAAATCCCACGGACTAAAATCCTGTATTTATAAAACCTCGATTTTTTAAAATGTGAGTCGACTTTGAGCGTAATCCGAAAATCCGGATGGATCGAAAATCCTTGGAGCCAAAAATCCTGATTTTCAAACTTAGTTTTTTCAAAGTGCAACTGGGAATCCTCCGGCAAGCAAGATGAACATCTAGACCTCCAAAGGCAACCAAATGAATAAAATTAAGGGGCCAAAAGATACCAAAAGCCAGAAAGCAAAAGAGAGGTCCCTAAGCATGCAGGTTGCAAAAGCGCACAGAGTCGAACTAAGAAATTTCAATGCTAAGGAAGTAATTCAATAAACCAAAGTTTGTCATGTTAAATCTATCTTATAGAGCTGACTTGATGGTTTTAATAGTGGATGAAGAGCTCTTGGTGATCAAAATATCATCAACACAAAGTACTAGTATCAATAACGAATCGTCTTGCCATAAGAGATATACATTGGGATCTAAGTAGTACTGAGTGAAGCTTGAAACCAAGAGGAAGGAATCTATTGTGGCATAAATATCTCGAGCTGCCTATTTGAGGCCATAGAGGGATTCCACAAGTCTACAAACCAAAGATTAATTCCCAAAAAAGCTTGGTGATTATTTTTTGTAGATCTCCTTCTCAAGGCCTCTACGAAGATACGTGCTCCTCACATCCATCTAATGCACATCCCAACCATGTGATGTGACAATATAAAATTTTATTTAGATTGAATTCATCTTGGCCATAGGTGCAAAGGTATTTACTTAGTTGATTCCACGATCCTATATAAAACAATTGGCAACCAAACATGCCTTGTACTTTTCAACTAACCCATATTGCGAGTGGTTTAAATTGTGGGAAGAATTATCACACCAACTGAGTCCACACTATAAGGAGAAATGAAAAGTGTAGATTCAACAAGACTCTCTTGGAAATTAACACTCTCAATAAAAAAACTCATGTGTGGTTAGGTGGAGTAGACGATAACCTTTCACAACATTTGCATAACCTACAAAAGATGGAAGGTTTGGACTATGGTTCCATTGCATTTTGATTTTGATTCAGTATGCATGCCATGGTTACATATTTCAAGACCCTTAAGTGCTCAATTAATGGTTTCTGGTCCATCTAAGCTTCAAAGGGAGTGATTCCCTTCAAGTTCTTGTGAGGAGCCTAATTTTGAATGTAACAAGCACAGTTGATTGATTTTTCCTAGTACTCTACGGTAGGACTCTTAGAGTGTATCATAAAATTTGTAATGTCTTTAAGCGTCTATTCTTATTCTTTGCAATACCATTCCATTGTAGAGTATAAGGAACTATTAACTTCTCAAACCTATTGTCGACATACTCACTCCCATTATCTATTTCAAGAACCTTGATCAATTTCCCTAATTTTTTTAGCAAGATCCTTGAAGTCTTGAAATTTGTTGAAGATTTTATAATTGCGTGAAGGAAAGTAGACCCATGTGTATTTAGAGAAGTCATCTATGAAAGTGAGAACATACCCCACCTTATTAAAATATGGATGGGGAGATGTTCAGGTGATACATCACTCTGATAAATATCCAAAACTTATGTATCCCTCCATGATTTTCCTTTGTTGAATTTCTCATCAGGGTGCTTCCCAAGGCTATAAACCTCACAAAGATACTTGAGAAGCTAAGTCTAGGAAACCTTGGAACCATATTATGTTGTCTAAGTTGCTCAAGGTAGTAGTAGTTAAGGTTACCAAATTTTTCATACCATTTTTTGCTAACTCCATCTTAATGAGTAAGAAATATTATAGGAGAAGCATCAAGTGAAAACTGTGAGAAGGTGTATAACTTAACTAGGTGATCCACCCTTACTAAATCTAACAATTGTTTCTATGAAACTCTCAAATCTCAACCGAGTCTAGAGGAAAGTGAATTATAATACCCTTCCCTGTGCAGGTAATATGATACACTTAGAGAATCTATGAATGTTCCACCTTCAACTTCAAAAAACCCCTCCCATTGTAACTTTTGACAGAGTATCATCACCCAGAGTGATAGAATACAAACATATTAAAAGTATCTAAGGAGGAAATATCGGCTTATAAATAACCCACGCGGTGCGAGGCACCTCATTCAATTTTTCAAGAAAAAGGTAATGATGATGTAGTGTAAACTATAGCCTCATCCTTAATTTCCCTTTACCTTTTTTCCTCCTCCTTAATTAATCTTTACCTTTTTCATTTTCCTTAGTAGATTCTTGAGTTTATGAATATTTTTTGATCTGATGAACAAGGACCCCTATGTCATGTTTCTCAATAAGATGTGAAAGGTGATCAATCTATTTATTGATAAATTCATGCTCATCATGCCCAAGTTTCTTATAATAGGAAAATTTAGTGTTTTTTCCATACCCATTTCCTTTTATTTCAATAAGTTTTAGTGTTGCTTTTAGAGGATTCAAGGTTCCAAACTTTCTTAGTCTCTTTGTCCTTCTAAGTGTTTTTTTTCTTCCCCTTGTTGTTCGAATCCTATTGTTTCTTATTCCTAGCAATGATGCCTTGTGGTTTTGAAGACTTCAATGTCCCCATTTGTATTAGCTTATCAAGTCTACAATAAATTTATTTAGAAAAGGCATATTTAACGGGGTTCCAAGAGCCCTTTTGGTAGAGAGAAATGTGGATACAAACATATAATAGTCAAAAACTAATTTGGAGAGTATAAAAGGAACAAATTGATCCTCCTTTTTTTCTATATTCTTCATTCTTTTCAACAACTACATCCTACCTAACTTGAACTTATTAGGTCATTCTCCAACTCATGACCTTTCATTTCATCTTTCTCAATTTTTTTTTCTAATACAAGCCAAACTGCACTACTTATATTCAAGGATTTTACATGAAAGAAAAGTTCATGAGATCTATTAAGACAAAAAAATCCAAAGGTTTGATCAATTTTGTTAAACCAGTTTTCTTTAGCCCCCTCAGCAATAGGTTCTTTCTCAGTGTCCATTGTTACCCTAATCGACCCTTTGTTCTTTAGCACAAGTTATAATTTTATCTTTCAATCATGATAATTAAAATGTGTTACAGATGTGGCAATCGAATTTGAATCCATTCTTAAGGCGAATCTGTTGCAAAAATGAGATTTAGAAATGAATTACAAAAGGAAAGTAGAAACAAGTCGAGACACAACATAAAACAGGCAACACATAACACTCAACATCCCCCTTGTTTCAATACTTGAGATCCCCCTAAATTTTGGCACTTTATGTATTTAGTGCATAGACAAGTCCAATGGAATAAAAAGGGCACTTATAATTTTAGTGCAATAATGTGTCTAATGCATTTGGTAAAAAAATGAAAATAAAAAGTGGCAGTTAGTTTGAGTTGCCAGCCAAGGATTATATAATAATATCAATTGTAATTAACTAAAAAAACTCCTTTCAAAAATTAAAATAGAGATGACGCAAAGGGGGTTGTACACTTAATCCCTTACTAGTAGAAATCACTAGGTTTTAGCCTTCATGTGAGCTAAATTTTTTTGGGCAGATTCTCCTCCCCTCTTTTCCTAATGATGTAACACCAATGTAAATGTTGACCTAAACAATTTAAAAACCTCTAGAAATAGCTCAAAAAGCTATTTTTTATATTTTAATCATTTACAATTGATGACCTCCTTCCATGACATTTATATTATGTTAACCAAATCAGCCTTCACAATTAGATCTGCTAGCACAAAGTGAAAAAATTCCTACACAAATAAATTGACTTGTATACAGAGAAAAACATGAATTGCATAGAATATAAAATACGACCCACACAAGATAAAATGTGGCCTACAGAAGACAAAAATGTGGCCTTAAAAAATTTGCCCTCCTCTCATATCAGCCTACACAAGAAAAAATGTGGCCTCTATGGTGATTTCAACAACTTCTTTGGTGATTTATTTGTGCAAGTGGGAAAAGCTAGAGGACGTGATGGGTGATTAGGATTAGATTAATTTAAGAGGTGATTAGGTGATTGTAACATTCAAATTAAATATTTGGATTTATTTAAATTAAATGAGAAGATAAATAGCATTAGAGATTTAATTAAATATTTGGATTTATTTAATTAAATGAAGGAACTTTAGGAGATTAATTAAATAAAACTGATTTATTTAATTAAAGAAATGACTTAGGAGATTAATCAAATAAACTCAATTTCTTTAATTAAAGAGGGAAAATGGTGAGAAAGGGGATGGTTAAGGATGATATGGAATTAGTGAGTCAGGGTCAGACGCATGTGTATTTTACATATCTACACCTATATTCTTTTCTCGCAAACTAATGAGCTCATTTCAGCGTTTTAACAATTCATTGAACTAAAGCATAAAACAAATTCATACATTTTGTGCAAGTGACAAAATAAAAATGAAATTGTAATTAACAATCTTCATTCATAACTTGGAAGAAAATACACAGGAGAGCAATATTTTGAAACCAAGATTCTTCTTTATTTCTGATATTTCTTTGTAAAACCACACTTAAGATTCGTATACAGTATAAATTTCATCTTAAACTTGCTTCTAATATATCTACTAGATTATCCATTTACATTCTATTATGCTACTAGAGCGTAGTATTTACTGTGACCCTGTCTAGACTCAAAATTCTGAACTCTCTCCCTTTAAGCCATAAAATCCCCTTTAATAGGGGAGCAACAAGCACTCGGCTAAGTTACAATTTCACTTCCATTTGAGTTCATTTCAAAAACCTAATTCTAACTGACTCCTCGAAGAGCTCCCAAACGGTTTCATACGCAACCATTTGATAACAGGGGAGGACAAAAGGAGAAAAAACACGTGCAGGATATTTGTGGTAACTGTCACAGCATTCGTTGTTTGACAACAAAATATTTCATTCATATCTTCTTGAAGACTTCCACATCAGCATAAGAAAAAAAAAAGATAAACCGCAAAAATATGAAAACAAAAAGCTCCTATGAAAAGACCATGGTGTCATAAGAAAACTAAAAAATAGGAGGTGACCTTATTCAGAGTCATCAGCATCTGAAAATGCCCGACCGCTCCTTGTCCTCGATGCAATTGGAGCGATTACCAGTACATCGTCATCAGAGCTCCCATATGGCACCAGGGAATGAAGGTATTGGCCATAGTCTGATTCAGTATCAGCTTTAGCATCCGAAGGATAGTCCGAAAGCACGATAGGAGAGTTCTACTTACCTAGGCGGGCCCTATGGCTTTTCTCCTTCTTCCTGGCCTTCTTCACTGGCGATTCTAATTCCTTGCCTTTGCATTCGACCACATCACCTAGAAGGGTTCTATTCCTCAAGCGGCATGTACTCTGCACAATTGACTTCTTTTTATGGCCCCTCGCCCTCCTTTTACTCTTTGAAATCTCAGGAGAAGCCATGGCTTCTTGCTCAACTATGTCTTCACGGCACTCAAACACACTAAGCCGGCTAGACCTCCCAACAGGTGGAATTCTTGCACCAGCCTTTCCCATTTTCTTTAAAACTAGCAGAGGGGTGATTAAAAATATTTTTGACTCAGGACCCACAAGAGAAACACTCCAATCCCAATAATTGCAGATAACTCAAGCAACAAAAATCCTAAATAGACCAGAGAATCTAATTTCATACAAATTTACTCAGGGTGCAAACACTGAAAGGAAAAATTACTTCCATTTCAATATCCTTTTCTACACACCCCTTACTTCTACTGTAGTATGAAAATATAGTGTGAATAAATATCAATCAACCTGCATTAAGTAGAAAATTTGATCATGTAGAATTAATGATTTAGAATTCCATACGTGAGCGAATTGCTAACTTATCAGTTTGGCTCTGAATCTAGGTCGTTCATCTTAGAGCAATTAAAACTTCATCTAAGGTGGCCATCAACATTGATTTTTGACCATTATCAACTTGCTCCTTGAAAATAGCGAGGCTATTTAAAATGTTGCCTTGTTCCCTTCTAACCTTGATTAATCATAGCTGATCTGACAATTAGCATGTATCACCAACCTAATTCATGTTTCTCATTAATATCAGAGAAGTACATAGGGCCAGTTTCTTAGAGAGAAACTTTATTTATATGCTTCATCGCTAATCCTCCCCAAAATTTAGGGTGCAATTGAGCGATGAAGTTATTCATGCGATGATTTTCAGTCCATCGGATCATCTCGCTTTAAAAATTTATCAACAGTTCTCTAGTTCTCTCCCTATTTTCCTTTCTGATTTATGCTAAATCCCTAGGATCATGCCACATTTCCTTTTCCATGTGGTAACCATTGCCTGTGGCTGATTTACCTTATCTTTGCCCCACTCTATCAACAATGTAAACATTTGGCCGCGATCTCTAGCCCTTGGCTCAGCGGCCTGACCTTCGGTCACATTGATCCCTTCGTCCCGCATCGCTAATTCAAACCTTGCGCTTTGGATTCTATCTATGACAGGAAATGTTGTTATAGCCCCAGAGTTGGACACGTACAACCTGCGTAAAAACAATGGCACAGAAGACATCGCTCATAGGATCATAACACATTAGCGAAAGAAAAAGCCCTTTAGAGGTCATCCATCACTTATCGCTAATTCAGAATGTAAGTTCTATAACAAATTGGCGATGAGCGATGAAGTTATTACATTAGGAATTTTTTCATCGCTAATTCTCCTCATATATTTTGCAAGCAATTAGCGATGAGAAAATTTGGAACATTTATAAGATCCATCACGTATCGCTTATGAGAGACTTTACATTAAAAAAATATCCGCAATCAAGCGATATACAGGGAATCACATCACATCGCTCATCGATGTTCCAAGTTTATCTCTCTATGGACATCCGCGATGAGCGATAAGAACATAGAAACAACAGCATTGCTCATCGCTGTTATAATTTTGAGATCTCAAAAGGTATTAGCGATGAGCGATGTTAAAAGAAAACATCATTCCATCGCTCTTCGCCAATCCAAGGTGTGAACCTATGAATAAATCAGCGATGGGCGATACAGCTATGAGGGCCATCAGGACTTAAGTGGTAACTTTTGAGCCTGACCACCTATAGTTGATGGACGAATTTCCTACTGGAATCATTTTTTTGGTAGCTTGCATCTATAAATTGATAGAAATTTGATAGGGATTTGTGCATTTGTTTAATAGATATTGAGTTTTGTTGATTGTTGCAATAGTTTTCATGTCTTTGACCTTGAATGCTATTATTGAAATTATAACAAAAATAATTTAAAAAGAAGTGAACTCAAATAATTTTATTGCATGAAGATTTAATGAGAAGTACAATGAAAATTTATTTAAAACTAAATTCTTATTTGTGTGTATGTCTTTGTGAAAGAAATCTATTTTTGAGCTAGTTACTATTTTGAATTCCTAACACAATCACTATCAATTACTTCCATTGAATATATACATATATCATCTATACTCATGGTGCATGACTCTCTATTATGTTCACATTTCACGGTCTTCTAATTTTTTGATTCGTCATCTAATTTCTTCTCTTCATTAGTTAAAATTCACTTTACAAGATATGTTGGTGCCTTTTGTAGTTTTCTTTTACCTTTTGAATGCCTCAATATGTCCCTAATAAGATTCTTTCATTTTTTTAAATGATAATATTCAACTAGATTTGGAAGCGACTAGGCAAAAAACCAGCATTACACACAAAGGGCTTCACAACTCCCAGATAATTTGAACCAAAATACACTAATCATGTATAATCATAAATTAGATCATATATACAAAATATGAAAGCATAGACTAGACAATGAATTCTTTTGACAAAATTCCTCAAAGAAATTCGATCTCATAGATATGCACAAAATGGAATCGTTAAAAATACTTGACAAACTTTCAAAAATAAAAATAAAAAAATGCAATATGTAACTATAAGGCCAAATTCCATATCTTTTGTAAGGATCCTGCATACCTTTGTCAAAATGGGAGCTTTGAAACAAGGTATGGAAATGTATTAAAGAATAAAGTAAGGGGGGTTTTGTCAAATGTTATAGTTGTAACTTTCTTGGTAGACATGTATGTAAAATTTGAAACCATAAGCAAGAATTTTTAGATTATTCCATGTTACAATTATTTTTTTACTTGTCATCCAATTGAAATTTCAACATTGAGAAAGCTACACAATTTCCTTATGATTTTTAGACTTGGTTCATGTCCAATTAAACATGGGAGTGATATCCACTCTTTAGCATTAAAAGTAGTATTATAGATTATTGTGACATTCCTTTACCTTCCAAATTCTACATAGTTGATTTTCTCCATATTAAAAGCTTTAATCAATTTTATCAATTTCCTAATTTTGTGCGCCCATACTTTATGGAATTCTTGCAAGTTTTTGTCCAAATGATTTTAATAACTTTGGTTTTTGTTAAATCCTTATGTCAAAATATGTGGGTCTTGAAATCTTTGAATTGACCTTCTTGCATCATTATGTGCAAACATTTTACAATAGATAGTGGTCTTTTAAAATTAAACATACTTTAGAATATTAAAAATACTTAATGATTTTCTTAAATGCACTATAATAACAAATAAAAAAAAATTAAGTTAATAAATAATTTTTTTTTTATGACTTATGATATTTTATTAACACATAATTACGTAATTTTTAAGTCAATTTTATTGAACTGTCCGTATATGATAAGCATTGCGTTTCTTTTGATGCATTTCACCGAAATAGTTATATTGTATGATATATTCATTGATGTCGTTTAGGTCAAACAGTTTTCCTGATATGAACGCCCTTGACAGAGCATGGAACCACCACAAATACTTCAATTTTACACTATGTCCTCTAGATAATGCTTTGGTGAAACGCGCCCAACGAACCCACAGTAACCATCCATTTCAATGTCTCGGAGAGAGGGACGGAAGCCGAACGACTCTTTCATGCATTCTGCTCTAAGGGCTTTCACATCAGAGTATATCTCTTTCAGTCATTTGTTTCTGCATCAACCAAATATGTTCCTACTTTTGACCAAATTTGAGATATGCTAAATTGCAAATATTGTGGTTGTCCTGCCAGCTTGCGCAAACTGTCCTACCATGCAGGTCTTATTTCTTATGTCGATTCAAACATTAGGTTTGTTTCGTCATGTGTTGCATCTACTTTCAACGTGATTGGAATCGAAGCATATGTTTTTAGGTCAATTTGAAGCTTCTGCGGAAACACCTATATAAATTGGAAGAATCTTAAAATCATACAATTTTGCGAAATTTACTCATCATTTGGGCGATCATGTACTTGGGCTGTAAAAATATGCCCATGCCAGTAGAACTTGGGTATTATACCTATTGCTCTGTACAAGCTTAACTTGACTTTATCTCAATGTCTCTGTAGAACCTGTAGAGAACTACCAACTAGATATCTCCTAATTAGATTTTGAAAATGTATGATAAGTCCACATAAATGCATGAATTTAACACAGATAATACAATCCTTTCACTCATAATTTCAACTTAAAGAAAAATACTGTCATCGATATATATGACAAAAGTACAAATTGTTTTCTTTAAAGATATTGACTTATTTAATCAGTTATGGATTTTTCTTTAATCCCTCCAGTGCATACCTACACAAGTCGTAAGCTGATTTCTGCGGTGCCTCGGTAGAAGGTATATATTCAAAGTAGATTCTGAACAAAGCCTACATTAATATAAAATTATGAGAAAAAAAGGAAAAGAAAAAGATGATTAGAGGTGATGACTTGAAAGATGAATAAATCGGTAACTCATTTTATTATCAAAATCTTTGTTAGTTTGCATTATGCTCCTAGAGTAGCTCAGTACCCCCAAGTTTCACACTGTTTGCTTTCAATGTACTTACTAATGGTTGGTCGCACATGTTTAAAGGTGAAATAAGAGATTCAGATGAACAATTGAGTTATATAGAATAGGGAAGAATTTTACTATGTTGAGTTTTTTCTTGAAATGGTATTCTCAAGTTAAAATACTTCCATTTATTTTATTATTGTTTCAGATCATATACACTATTTCTATTGAACAGATTTATCTGACTTCCAAAAAGGGAACATGAATAAAAGAATGGAGCAAATAATATAAAACGGCTGATAACAAACATGAATAAACCAAAATTGTTGTACAATATACGATAGAAATATAAACGAGGAAAAGTTTTACAAACGCATTCTAACAGCACTAAAAGACTAAAGTAAATGTACTTAGAAAGATGTGCATCTAGACATTGATGACAATTTCAAGCAGGACACTCCGTAAAAGTTAACTATTGATGTGCATCTATACATTGATGACAGTTTCAACCATGACACTCCATAAAAGTTAACTATTGAAGAGATATAAGACATGGAAATAAGAAAAACATAAAAGATGACAATGGAAACAAGAATAGCACCTTCAATGATATACTGTACAGTGAGCGTAAAGGAAATGTGAGACACATATTCAAATTTTGCAGTTCGGAAATTCCTACAGACCAATTTGGTCTAGAGAATTTTAAAAGGCATATGATCATATCACATATTTGATCTAGAGAATTTATTATTTTTCATAGTTGCAGAAAAATTTCAGCATGTCTCTGTATGAGCTTACACAGTAAAATAATTTATTGCATAGTACTTCCTGTCAAACATTTCAAATCTTTGGTTCTCGATAGAATTGGATGTAGATTAAAATATACAACATGCCCATATCCGCTTGCTCGTCTAATGGTCTTTTTATCTGTGTTATTTCTAGTTCCTGCATAAATCATCAACAAAAAAAAGTGAGAAGAAAGGAGATACAGCTAGAACTTCAGAGAAATCTGTGCAGACAGATACAACTCCACAAGATTTGGAAGGAGAAAAGAAAGAGAAGGGAGTTTCTACAAACAAAGAGGGTCTCGAAAGTAGCCACTTGGAATCCTCAAAATTGGAAGTTGTTAAAGATCAAATGATTGAAGTGACGGAGTCCCAGGGAGATGCCTCTAATGCTAGATTCCCCAATGGGAGAAATGAAGAAAGTGCCCTCAAAAAAGAAGTGACAGAAATTAAAAAGCAATTGGATAGAAATGAGAAGCTGTTGGAAAAACTGAAAGAGCAGGTGGATTCTATAGTCAACCAACGGCAGGTTCAGTGGAATGAGAAGAGCGCTGAGGAGAAGAAATCGAAATCAGAAAGTTGGGGAAGATTGAAATTCGCATTACAGAGATATGATGTGTCAATGAAAGGGATACAAGCTTTCCAAAGGTTTAGATTTTACTGTGTGGCTGGATATCTCCCATGGCCATTGCCTCGTAGGAAAATTGCAGATATATAAAAACGGAAATGGTAAGCTAGTGACTTTAGCCACTACTTTGTGGGATTTGTGGGAGCACACGTTATTCTATGCTGCCCGTAGACTAAAGTCTGATATTATAGTTGAAACCTTCCTTCTAAGGGAAACAAGTTGCACATTCTGAAAGCATTTGTAGCTGGATTGAATTAATCTCCTTTAGTATGTGAGTTTATTGCCTTTTCACGCAGCACTGAAATGTGACTTGTTTAAACAAAACTATGTGGTTACATCATATTTAATAAATTAAAACCCTAGCCTATATTTTTTAATTTCTTTCTAGATCTGGATTATTTTTGTTTTGTTTTAAATGATTCCATTTTTTTTTTTTTTAGATTTCACGCCACCAACCCTCCATCCATTTTACTTTGCTATGCATTTGGATTATCAAATAAATAAAGGAAGAATGATTTCTTAGTCTTGTGTTTGTAGAAAAAAAGGAGTTTTCTTTCCAAAATCCTTCATGTTAGGACCAAATTACTTTTAAAAGAATGGGTTAATACACATTTCCTTCTACTTTTCAAAGACTATACTTATATAATGAATGCATGTGCATCTTTAACGTGGAGATGATGATGGTTTGCAACTTCACTAGGAATTCATGGTTTGATTAGATTTTTGGTTTGATAAATTAAAACCCTGGCCTATATATATTTTTATTTCTTTAAAAATCTGAAGATTTTTTTTTCATGATTCTATTTTTTTATAGATTGGGCACTACAAACCCTTCATTGATTTTACTCTTCTTTGCATTCAGGCTACTAAAGAAATGGAGGAAGTATGATTTTGTTGTTTTGTGTTTCTAGGTTTGGAAGAGGTCACGCCTCTCTCAGCCCTAATACATGAATAGATCTTAACCAAAAATGGAAGATCCATACCCAACAACCTCCATACCTAAAGTGAACAAATCACATAATATTAACACATAACAAAAGATTTCAACACATAATTAAAAAAGTGTTCAGAAAAAATCAGAAGCTATACATTATCATTATAACAAAAAAAAAAATAGCATTACAACACTCCAAAATAGATTCAAATGCTACCTCTATACTTCAATCAAGTTTGATGAAGCCTTGATCTGAAATTCTTCAACCTTTCCTCTTCTTTAAGATCCGAAGCCCTTCCTCCAATTCTCCTCCTTTAGAAAATATTGATTATGAAAATAAAAATCCTCCAAAAAACGAAAAGGCCTACCCTTAATATAACTTCAAGAAAAATATAAATAAAAAACAATTGTCTAAATTCATTGAGCCTAGGGAATAGGTGTTGAATTTTTTTCTCCAATTATATTTTATTTACTCACATCTTCCATTTGGAAAATAAAATATAATTGGAGAAAAAAATTCAACACCTATTCCCTAGGCTCAATGAATTTAGACGATTGTTTTTTATCTATATTTTTCTTGAAGTTATATTAAGGGTAGGCTTCCCTGGAGGATTTCAATTTCACAAAGGAAGGAAGGTAGACGAAAGAGCAGGATCAACAAAGAAGAGAAGGAACGAAAAATTCGGATAAAACTTCATCAAGCTGAGACCCAGATATAGAGTAGCATTGAGTATTTTAGTGTTGTCTCTTTGTTATAATGATAATGTATAGCTTCTAATTTTGAACACTTTTTTGGTATGTGTGAGTACTGTATAGCGTTAATATTATGTGATTTATTCACTTTGGAAAGTATGAGGCCCCATTGAGTATGTCAGACTTCCATTTTAGTTAAGATCTATTCATGTTAGGAGGTTGAAGAAGGTGTGACCTCTTCAAACCTGAAAACTTGAGGCTGGCTAAAATCCTGCTTCCTCGACTCTTCCAATCACGAATGCAAAATGGTAATCAAAATGGAATCATGAAAAATCTTTAGATTTTAAAAGAAATAAAAAATATATAAACGGGGACCTGTTATCAGGCAAAATCTAAACCATGAACTCTGAATGAGGGTTGCAAACCATCATCATCTCCGTATTAAAAGATGCGCAATACATCGATATATAGTATAGTCTGAAAATGAGAGAAATAATGATAATCCATTCTTTTAATGGTGAATCACGACTATGAAAGGATTTTAAACTCTAACACAGACAAAAATCGCTTCCTTCATTGTTGATAAAATCCCAAATATAACAAAAATAAAATAGATAAGATGATGATGTCGAATCTACAAAAAAGTGGAATCATCCAAAACAAAAAGAAAATCCAGAACTAGAAAGAAATTAAAAAAATATAGGCTAGGGTTTTAATTTATTAAACCTAATAAGAAAATAAAATAGGAAATGGAATAATCTATGTTAAAATACACAAAGAAGAGAGAAAACATAAAAGGGGTAGATGAAGATGAAAATTCGCCCTTCTTGAAGCTTTTCCAGTTTAAGCTCTTCTTTGGATCTGCAATAGGGAAAAAACAATGGAGGATAAGAGAATTTGAAATCAATGAAATTTAGAATTAGATTGGAGAATAGACATGCATAAACTTAAGAAAATCAAATAGAAAATGGAATAATCTCTGTTAAAACACATAAAGGAGATTGTTCCCTACTGAAATTCTCTCAATCCAACTATCTTTCTTCCCAATCTCTCTATTCCTCGTGCCTGTGTCCAACTTCAAGAGCGTGTCAAGCTTCAGGAGCCTCATTGTCATTTTGGTCATTTACCATCCACACTGTGAAACATTTATTTGTTGATTTTATTGATGCAACAAAGTATCTACACTACTGGTATTTGTTGTATGATATGTTTGGTCATCTACGTGCTCTCTTTGGGTTACCAAATACTGTTCCACTCGGTTTACCACCAAGCACTACAACCATAACCTCCCAAATATTGGTATAAGAAGGAATCCGCTATGGTTTTCACCATTCCCCATCATAACATCGTGCAGTGACCCAATTATTGCAAATGGGTTTCCTTTTTTCTGTAATGTTATGCAATTATTGCTCATAAATCTTATTAATGGTAATATGACAGTTTATAAGGATCTGTGATGTGAGATAAAACTGTTAATTAATTATGATAAATCATACCCTGGGAATTTGCGTTGTTACTCCTGGGAAGGAGAAAGACAAAAATTGCTAGCAACTGTTTTGTGGTTGTGGGTTTCCTCTGTTTTGATACGAAACGTTTGACAAAATCTCTATACCACATATGCATACTCACTTGTCTAAACTGCATACATCTTCTCCAAGGCTAGTTTCATTTGCTAGTTTCAGAAGGTAATCTTTCCCATATACAGATTTATGATTCTCTAGAAGTAATTACAACTACATAAAAATTATGCAAATATTAAAAGGGAACTCATCAAATTAAGAAATAGATCAAGATACACCCAAAAATGGTGCAATACCTTAATATTTCAAAACAGTCATAAAAGGCATAACAACTATATATATAATATTCTCCTTGAAGACATTGGTCTCAAAGACAATGAGAGAATTACTAAGGTTGATTGCAAGCTAGAGGTGGTTAGAAACAATGACGTCTTAAAGACCAATCCACCCATTGGGTTTTATGACATGAATGTATACAGTGAAAGCTATAATATCTAGGTTGTTATGGCTTTGAGTGCTAAAAATTGTTCATATATGTAACATTTTTTTCATATATGTGTTGGTTTGTGGTCTCCCAGACTCGTTATTCTCTTTTTGAGTGCAATATGTACTATGTAACCTACTTTTTCTTGGGTATTATATAATCAAGAATTCAAAATTGTGCAAGCTTATTATTTATAATTATGAACGATCATAATTACAAATAATTTCTTCTATAAAATATAATAAACTTGCTGGAATTTAGAAATGAAACATATTTATGTGTGATGATATTTGTAATATGTGAAGTCATTATACAAATTTTATAAAAACAATAAGCTCTACAAAAATTTGAGAAAGTTAAGCATAATAGTATCTAAGCAAAAACATTCAATAGAGAAAAGACAATCATACTAACAAAAAATAAAAAAGTTACAAGAAAAACATGAACTAGGAATAAACTATTTATTCCAATATATTACACTTAATCTTTTCTAATCATAAAAGTTTAAAATTCTTAAACTTATAATTATAAATAAAAATATGACACTCCCTACATTAATAAGTCAAATCAATTCAAATGCTTAAGTATTAAATCGCCTTTTAACTATTTACACCTAATGATGATCACCAACCAGAGTTTGTGAAAGGTACATGAGTTATTGGCGCAATCATTCATAGTATTCATATATGACATAAAGATCATATCCTATGAAAATTAAATGTACTAGATTGAGACCAAAGGCATTGAATAGAAAAAAGTCAATTATTGTACCAAACAAAAGAAAGTTGTATACAATAAAACAAAATTAAAAATAAAATGTATTACAATTTATATTTGTACACAATCTTTTCTAATAAAAAAAATAAAATTCTTAAAATATAAATATCTCATTTCCTACATAAATAAAAGTTCATTATTTAAATGTTTAAGTACTAAATTATCATTCAACCACCTACGGTTAGCAAAAACCAAGTCTATGATTTTTTTTATAATCTTCTTCTTTCAAACAACCATAAATATTTGTATGTGACATAAAAGGAACTAGATCTTATGTGTAGAAATATTTGACATTATAATTTCTTTTTATGAGAGAATATTCTCTTGCTATCCTTTTGATCCACCATGCCTTTTTCTTTTTCCATATTTAAACCAAATTTCTAATTGGAATCTAAAAACAATCCTTAAACTATTTACTTTCTAATTTTGTTTAGAGTGTCCAATATTTATCAAGAAAGAATAAACAACTTTGTAGTCATGGAGTGATAAGAAATTATTTCATTGAAAACAATTGTAGAATATAATTTGAAATCTCCAACACTTCAAATAATCTAACATCTACATCTCAAATAATATATTTGTAACATTAAATTTAAAAAATAAGCTTGACATCTAATCTATTTAATTTTAATGTGAATCTTTTTATAAAATAATTAATTATTTTATTTAAATAAAATATAATTAACAACAAATTTTATTTAGAATAAATAAATAAATATAATAAAGTTATAAAATATATGTTTTATAGTTATTAAAAAATTAATATATTGAACATTAAAAATAACCAACACTCATTAAAAATGAATTATTAAAATTATAAATAAGTTATAAATCTGTGAAGAAAAATATTATTATAGGTAAAAGTAACTTACCCACTCTTCTTAATATAAAATACACTCACTCGTATGCAAAAATGAAATGAATGTGGGATTAAATCGCCCAGTCCAATGACCAACCAAACCATGATGCGAATAGCTACGGAATGAAAACGCCAAGTGTAACGGTCGAGTGCTATGGAAACGGTGATTTGAAAAGATGCAATTAAGAAAATGCAAACAAGAAAGATTGGGTTAAGTGGGCCCCACATGGCCCCGGACACCTAAGGGAACACTCCCTTAGAGTGTGCCGCTTAAACCGGCCCATATATTATCCCTTGGATCTTATCTTAGGCATTAAAATAGATTACAAGTATTTTCTTCAGTGATTTGTAGGTGTTTTGCTTTGTTATCCTCGCTGAGAATGTTGCTATGGCGCACTATCTTCTATAACTTACTACCCACAAGTTTTTAAGTAAAGATTTGGTATATAACATATTTTAAAGAGCTGCGGTCAGTCCATGTATAGTTTCTGTAGAGACTAATAAAATATATTGTAAATATGGTGATTGTGCGCTCTGTGGGTGCCCTTGTTTTAAATAAAAGACGATGTTCTGAAAAATAGACACTTCAATATATTAGCAAACGAATGTTACGACCGTATTTTACCCTTCTATTTTAACGAATCTTTTAATGGTGTTGCAGCCATTTGGTAAAGCCAAATCTGATAGTTTCAACTATTTCATGTAGATTGCTCACAAAGATGTTCATGGTTTTTTATTGGGTCATGGATTAACCTAGAGAATTATCTGGGTTATGAATTCAGATTAAGAAGTCCACACTGGAGTTTCTTTTCATTTAGCTTGTATAATCATCAAATCTTAATTCGGAGATTTCTACCTTCTTGATGAAGAATGGAGGTTGCCTGAACTTGGCTAATATGTAACTGACATGAAATTGCTTTTGAGCAGAGTTGAGAGACACTATCAAATATCTAGGAATCCCAGTCATTCACTCCTGCATTGCAACTCACTTTGTGTGGAATTACAATGATAATGCTGAGTTTCAAATCCAACCACTGCTAAGATGAAAATCACTAGTAGCACAACAGGAGCAGAAAAGCCCAATGGCCAAACTAATCTAAATGTAAAAATAATGTCATAGAAACTGATCCAATTTCAAAATGATTTAAGATCTACATGAATGATTTTTATTGTTGTAAATGGCATATAATATTTTCTAACTACTTGTTAAGAAAATTAAATTATTTATACTGATTAAAAAAATTGAGTACGGGGAGGTTTATGTGCATTCATAAAAAAATATGTTTGTGTTTTATAGATTTGTATTTGTAGTTAGAGATAAAAAAAAAAAAAACATAGAAATAATGGAATATGGACAAAATACCTTCATCTAAAACAATTTTTTTTCCCATCAAACAAAATTGAAGTAGAGTGCACCTTAGCTCCGTTTGATTCGCTCTTTTGATATGTCGATAGAAGACATAAAGTACGATGATAGATGACCCAATAAAAAATTTAGCAACATGAGGCAACAATGAAAGTGGATTCTCAAATGGAATGAGAGGCCTCTCATTTATAGAATTTCCGAGAGAGAAATCAATGACTAAAATAGATTGGTTGATGGATGGCTAGGATTTATTGAGGATTAGGGTTTGGAGTAAAATTGCAGTCATGTGGCATTTGTCACATGAGAGATAAGGGCTAGGTTTAGGAGGTGCATTAGAGAATATCCTTATGTGAATGGTTAAGATTTGAAGATGTATAAAATGGATGAATGAGATGCAAAGTTAGTTTGACTTTTCTGGTCCAGATTTAATGAATCTAGACAAGCTCTTAGTAAGAGATGTGACACTCAATGATTATTATTATTTTGACTGCATGAATCAGAAGAATTGGGTAGCATCTACTTGCCGAGGTAAACTATTTTCACTTTTTTCACGTATCTATTTAAATGATTAAGTAAGGGATAAAGGTGAAGGATATATTTTTTAAATAAATAATAAATATTTATTTAATCAAATTGAGAGATAAAGATGATGGATAAATTAATTAAATAAATAATAAATATTATTTAATTAAAGTGGGAGATAGAGTCTAGGGATAAATTAATTAAATAGATAAAGTAAATAAATAAATAATAGATAGGTAGATTTAATCAAAATGTAATCAAAGTGATGCATAAAATAATTGAATAAATAATAAATATTATTTAATTAAGTGGGGGATAAATAAATAAATAAATAATGAATATTTATTTAATTAATGTCTATGATAAGGTAAAGTAGAGTGTGGTTAGGTGTGGTCAATATTAGTTGTCTCTAGTAGTAATTCCCACTATCACTAGTTCCAAAATTTGTATTCCTAATTCTAATATACTTTGAGAAAAAGCAAACTTGAGACTTGCAAGTGTAGACTTGATCCAAGTCACTTCTATAGTTATTAATCTAAACCTTCACTTTAAGAACTCAAACTTCAAATTTGTTTGTTTCCAACTACTTCACTAGCCATTAAAAATTGACTTAACACTTGTTGATTTATGTGATTGGTTGATGTATTTAAGAAAATTGACTACTCACTTGAAATCGTATAGCCCGATCATCTGGGACATCATAGAGAATTGTTGTTGAGCACAACTATAATTTGACATTGGAGAATAAAAAAGAACCTAGCACCATTTATTATAGAATTTTGCAAAAACTATTTGGATAGAACACTAATATTAGATCAAGCCATATAAGGTGAACAAACACACAATCCTGCCTATGAGATGAGAAAGCTGGCGCAGGAAAAATACGCAAGAATGGATAAATCAACATATTAATTAAGCCATGAATTATATATACATATAGCGAGGATGGAAGAAATTTTCATCACTAATAATGGAGAAGACTTGGTAGCTGACTCCCACTAATAGAGAATGGCGGCGAGTTAACTTCCTCTAATCTCTCAAGAGATGGCAAGCTAACTCTCACTAATTAGGACGCCTAAATAATATTAACATCATGTGTAAATATATGTGTGCATAATACATGCAATCATATATACACTAACATGGTCCCCCGTTAAGAATATCTTAGGTGGACACAAAGAAACAAGGTCTCAACCACTGGGCCAGATGAGGTACCCAAGTACAATGCAATCTCTCATAAGGTGGAGAAAGGGAGAAAACTTAGTGGAAAAAAATCCCCACTAAAAGGGAGAAAAAAATGTGAAGAGGATTAGAAAGTGCACCTCAAATACGATGTTACCTCTGAAGTAGACTACACTCCTAGAAGAGTTTGTAGATGAATGAACTTTCTCTTAGTAAAAGGTTTGGTGAAAATGTCAACAACTTGCTTTTAAGACTAGAAAAAGACTAGGTTGATCATATAATCATAAATAAGCTCTTGAATATAGCGCATATGGATCTCTATGTGTTTGGTCTATTGGTGCTAGACCACATTCTTGCATATCTAGATGGCTCTTTGGTTGTCACAATAAATGGCTATATGATGTCTAGATGGAATGCCACTAGCTTAGTGAGAATTACTATAAGCAAAAGAGTCTTATTAGTTGCATTATAAAATCCCCTATACTTTGCCTCTGTAGTTGATAAATCAATAAAACCTCATTTTTTACTAGGTCCCAACTAATAGGACTAAAAAATAGTGAGAAACTCTAAACTAAAGTGGACTTGTAATTTTGAGTATCGCCAACCTAGTCTAAAATCGTGTACCCAACCAAGTGAACCTCTATGCCAAATTTGTACTGAATATCAAATCTTAGAATACCCTAAAGGTAGTGAATAATTCTCTCATATACTTTGCAATGTAGCTCATGAGACTCTTGCATGAATCTCAAAACCATACCTATTGGATATGAAATATTAGGCCTGATATAAGTAAAATAGATGAGACTACCAAAGATTCATCAATACAAATTAGCATCAACCAATGGTGTAGTACAATTAGCCACAATATTGACTCCAAATAGAATGGTAAATCAAATATTTCTTACAATAAATCATGTGAAACTGAGCAAGTAGATCAAGAGTATACTTTGGTTGTGCAAGAATAATACTTGAGTGCATTACAGTGGTGTTTTACACTTACTGACAACAACTCGGACTTATAATGCAATATTCTATCTCTCTTGAAGGTTATTCTCAACAATAAATTCTTGAAAATTACCCAAGGTCTCTCTGGTGTCAGGTCATGACAATGCATAAACAACTCAGATAATATGTGAAAATGCTGGTAATCACAAGGGGGCTTACAAATGAACAATGCTGGAAGTGAATTTTCATCAGATGCGACAATATGGTGATGCTTTCAATCCTAAAACTAACCCAGATTCAAAATAAACAGCAAAAGAGATAAGGGTTCAGAGAGATTCTATTCTATTTTACTCCTAAGATCAATCACAGTAATGATGAAAGCTGCAAATGGACAGATCCCCAATAAAACCGATCTCTGCTTGATCGAGGACAAACCTGCAACTACACAGAAATGGTGCGATCTTCTGGGGAAATCTGAAGATTTTCAGACTTTGAACATTCATTCACATACCCAAGCTAACGACAAACAAGCATTCACAGTTGAACTTGGCACATAAAATTGACCCAGGACTAACTTTACACAGCAATCTACAATCATCAAATTGCTAAAAATACGGACCGGAAATCGATCGACATTATTAACATTTCACCATTATTGTAAAAGAGTTGAAATCTAACATCTAACATCTAATATCTGAGAATCAAAAACAAGAAACCATAAAAACTGTCAAAAATAAATACAAAGTTTGTCAAATCAACAATCCAATTGCATTACTTCTCTAGCATTACATAGCAATTTCAAGTCTCTCATCTCCTACAGCTAATTCTGAAAACTACTTGCCAATTCTGGCCTTCTAACTTAGCAAAATTCTGGCCTAGTCAAACTCCTAAAATCTACCTTTCAAATGAGGGGCACAAGCGCCATTTTATAGAAAACCCCAAACATGTAGGCTCAATTTAGATTTTTACAATAATAGCTAGCCTCAAACAGATTCGGCCGAGGGAGATTTCAAAATGGGACAAGATCACGCATTAAATGCATGAATATTATCCATGTCATTACGGTCTCCGGCCAAGATCAAGTTCCACGTTTCTTCGAGGAAAGTCCTCCAGCTGTAGACAGTTTTGGCACGGATTCTTAGACAGGTCCCACTTTGAAAATTTAAACTGAACATTTCCAGATTTCCCTCTTTGGCACGAATCCATATGCAAGTCCCCCTTTAATATTTGTTTAGTCCTGAAAAACAGATATCATCATTAATAGCCCACATGTTCAAATTAAATTTGAATAAAATTCTGACCTTTTCTATAAAAAACTTACATTTATAAGGAAATTTTCCATTTTCATAATTTTTTCCATTTTTGGAAATTTTTATTTTCAATTTCTTTTTATCTCAAGAAATTTTCATTTTCAGGATCATTTTTAAAAAATTTCCATTTTTGGAAAATTAATCATTTTCGGAAAAATTTCCATTTCGGGAAACCAGACCAAGGGGAAAAATCCGAGAAAATCTGGGCCAGGCGGACTCTAGACCAGAAAATCCGGAAAAATCCGGGTGGACCGGATTTCCGCGGACGGCACAAAATTTCGGGCTTTTGGCACATTCCGGAAAACTGAAGAAATCCGGGAAAATCCGGGTCGGGCGGAAAATCCCGGACGCAGGCAAAAACCCGGAAAACTGAAGAAATCCGGGAAAATCCGGGTCGGGCGGAAAATCCCGGACGCAGGCAAAAACCCGGAAAACTGAAGAAATCCGGCATTTCATGGAAATCGGGAAAATCCGGACGGACCCGAAAATCCCGGATTTGGGTAAAAACCCCGATTTTTGCACAGAGCCGGACCTTGAGCAGAATCCGGGAAAATCCGGACGGACCGGAAAATCCCGGATTTGGGTAAAAACCCGGATTTTTCTCAAAACTTAGTTTTTTCAAAGTGCAACCTAGGGGAATCACTTGGGCAAGCAAGATGAACATCTAAGGACCTCAGGCAACCAAATGAATAAAATTAAAGGGGCAAAAAGATGCAAAAGCGAACAAAAAGAGGGTCCCTACTTTGGTGGGATATGGCACAAAACTACTGTAGTCCAAGACTAAGAAATTTCAATGCTAAGGAAGTAATTCAATAAACCAAAGTTTGTCATGTTAAATCTATCTTATAGAGCTGACTTGATGGTTTTAATAGTAGATGAAGAGCTCTTGGTGATCAAAATATCATCAACACAAAGTACTAGTATCAATAACGAATCGTCTTGCCATAAGAGATATACATTGGGATCTAAGTAGTACTGAGTGAAGCTTGAAACCAAGAGGAAGGAATCTATTGTGGCATAAATATCTCGAGCTGCCTATTTGAGGCCATAGAGGGATTCCACAAGTCTACAAACCAAAGATTAATTCCCAAAAAAGCTTGGTGATTATTTTTTGTAGATCTCCTTCTCAAGGCCTCTATGAAGATACGTGCTCCTCACATCCATCTAATGCACATCCCAACCATGTGATGTGACAATATAAAATTTTATTTAGATTGAATTCATCTTGGCCATAGGTGCAAAGGTATTTACTTAGTTGATTCCACGATCCTATATAAAACAATTGGCAACCAAACATGCCTTGTACTTTTCAACTAACCCATATTGTGAGTGGTTTAAATTGTGGGAAGAATTATGACACCAACCGAGTCCACAATATAAGGAGAAATGAAAAGTGTAGATTCAACAAGACTCTCTTGGAAATTAACACTCTCAATAGAAAAACTCATGTGTGGTTAGGTGGAGTAGACAATAACCTTTCACAACATTTGCATAACCTACAAAGATGGAAGGTTTGGACTATGGTTCCATTGCATTTTGATTTTGATTCAGTATGCATGCCATGGTTACATACTTCAAGACCCTTAAGTGCTCAATTAATGGTTTCTGGTCCATCTAAGCTTCAAAGGGGGTGATTCCTTTCAAGTGTTTGTGAGGAACCTAATTTTGAATGTAACAAGCACAGTTGATTGATTTTTCCTAGTCCTCTAGGGTAGGACTCCTAGAGTGTATCATAAAATTTGTAATGTCTTTAAGCGTCTATTCTTATTCTTTGCAATACCATTCCATTGTAGAGTATAAGGAACTATTAACTTCTCAAACCTATTGTCGACATACTCCCTCCCATTATCTATTTCAAGAACCTTGATCAATTTCCCTGTTTTTTTTAGCAAGATCCTTGAAGTCTTGAAATTTGTTGAATATTTTATAATTGTGTGAAGGAAAGTAGACCCATGTGTATTTAGAGAATTCATCTATGAAAGTGAGAACATACCCCACCTTATTAAATATGGATGGGGAGATGTCCAGGTGATAGATCACTCTGATAAATATCCAAAACTTATGTATCCCTCCATGATTTTCCTTTGTTGAATTTCTCATTAGGGTGCTTCCCAAGGCTATAAACCTCACAAAGATACTTGAGAAGCTAACTCTAGGAAACCTTGGAACCATATTATGTTGTCTAAGTTGCTCAAGGTAGTAGTAGTTAAGGTTACCAAATTTTTCATACCATTTTTTGCTAACTCCATCTTAATGAGTAAGAAATATTATAGGAGAAGCATCAAGTGAAAACTGTGAGAAGGTGTATAACTTAACTAGGTGATCCACCCTTACTAAATCTAACGAATTGTTTCTATGAAACTCTCAAATCTCAGCCGAGTCTAGAGGAAAGTGAATTATAATACCCTTCCCTGTGCAGGTAATATGATACACTTAGAGAATCTATGAATGTTCCACCTTCAACTTCAAAAAACCCCTCCCATTGTAACTTTTGACAGAGTATCATCACCCAGAGTGATAGAATACAAACATATTAAAAGTATCTAAGGAGGAAATATCGGCTTATAAATAACCCACGCGGTGCGAGGCACCTCATTCAATTTTTAAAGAAAAAGGTAATGATGATGTAGTGTAAACTATAGCCTCATCCTTAATTTCCCTTTACCTTTTTCCTCCTCCTTAATTAATCTTTACCTTTTTCATTTTCCTTAGTAGATTCTTGAGTTTATGAATATTTTTTGACCTGATGAACAAGGACCCCTGTGTCATGTTTCTCAATAAGATGTGAAAGGTGATCAATCTGTTTATTGATAAATTCATGCTCATCATGCCCAAGTTTCTTATAATAGGAAAATTTAGTGTTTTTTCCATACCCATTTCCTTTTATTTCAATAAGTTTTAGTGTTGCTTTTAGAGGATTCAAGGTTCCAAACTTTCTTAGTCTGTTTGTCCTTCTAAGTGTTTTTTTTCTTCCCCTTGTTGTTCGAATCCTATTATTTCTTATTCCTAGCAATGATGCCTTGTGGTTTTGAAGACTTCAATGTCCCCATTTGTATTAGCTTATCAAGTCTACAATAAATTTATTTAGAAAAGGCATATTTAACGGGGTTCCAAGAGCCCTTTTGGTAGAGAGAAATGTGGATACAAACATATAATAGTCAAAAACTAATTTGGAGAGTATAAAAGGAACAAATTGATCCTCCTAAGTTTTTTCTATATTCTTCATTATTTTCAACAACTACATCCTACCTAACTTGAACTTATTAGGTCACTCTCCAACTCATGACCTTTCATTTCATATTTCTCAATTTTTTTTTCTAATACAATCCAAACTGCACTACTTATATTCAAGGATTTTACATGAAAGAAAAGTTCATGAGATCTATTAAGACAAAAAAATCCAAAGGTTTGATCAATTTTGTTAAACCAGTTTTCTTTAGCCCCCTCAGCAATAGGTTCTTTCTCAGTGTCCATTGTTACCCTAATCGACCCTTTGTTCTTTAGCACAAGTTATAATTTTATCTTTCAATCATGATAATTAAAATGTGTTACAGATGTGGAAATCGAATTTGAATCCATTCTTAAGGCGAATCTGTTGCAAAAATGAGATTTAGAAATGAATTACAAAAGGAAAGTAGAAACAAGTCGAGACACAACATAAAACAGGCAACACATAACACTCAACATCCCCCTTGTTTCAATACTTGAGATCCCCCTAAATTTTGGCACTTTATGTATTTAGTGCATAGACAAGTCCAATGGAATAAAAAGGGCACTTATAATTTTAGTGCAATAATGTGTCTAATGCATTTGGTAAAAAAATGAAAATAAAAAGTGGCAGTTAGTTTGAGTTGCCAGCCAAGGATTATATAATAATTTCAATTGTAATTAACTAAAAAAATTCCTTTCAAAAATTAAAATAGAGATGATGCAAAGGGGGTTGTACACTTAATCCCTTACTAGCAAAAATCACTAGGTTTTAGCCTTCATGTGAGCTAAAAAAAATTTTTGCGCGGATTCTCCTCCCCTCTTTTCCTAATGATGTAACACCAATGTAAATGTTGACCTAAACAATTTAAAAACCTCTAGAAATAGCTCAAAAAGCTATTTTGTATATTTTAATAATTTACAATTGATGACCTCCTTCCATGACATTTATGTTATGTTAACCAAATCAGCCTTCACAATTAGATCAGCTAGCACAAAGTGAAAAAATTCCTACAGAAATAAATTGACTTGTATATAGAGCAAAACATGAATTGCATAGAATATAAAATATGACCTACACAAGATAAAATGTGGCCTACAGAAGACAAAACTGTGGCCTTAAAAAATGTGCCCTCCTCTCATATCAGCCTACACAAGAAAAAATGTGGCCTCTATGGTGATTTCAACAACTTCTTTGGTGATTTATTTGTGCAAGTGGGAAAAGCTAGAGGACGTGATGGGTGATTAGGATTAGATTAATTTAAGAGGTGATTAGGTGATTGTAACATTCAAATTAAATATTTGTATTTATTTAAATTAAATGAGAAGATAAATAGCATTAGAGATTTAATTAAATATTTGGATTTATTTAATTAAATGAAGGAACTTTAGGAGATTAATTAAATAAAACTGATTTATTTAATTAAAGAAATGACTTAGGAGATTGATCAAATAAACTAGATTTATTTAATTAAAGAGGTAAAATGGTGAGAAAGGGGATGATTAAGGATGATATGGAATTAGTGAGTCGAGATCGCATGTGTATTTTACATATCCACACCTATATTCTTTTCTCACAAACTAATTAGCTCATTTCAGCATTTAATCAATTCATTGAACTAAAGCATAAAACAAATTCATACATTCTATGCAAATGACAAAAGAAAAATGAAATTGTAATTAACAATCTTCATTCATAACTTGGAAGAAAATAAATAGGAGAGCACTATTTTGAAACCAAAATTCTTCTTTATTTCTGATATTTCTTTGTAAAACCACACTTAAGATTCGTATACAGTATAAATTTCATCTTAAACTTGCTTCTGATATATCTGCTAGATTATCTATTTGCATTCTATTATGCTACTAGATAGACTCAAAATTCTGAACTCTCTCCCTTTAAGCCATAAAATCCCCTTTATATAAACAGGGGAGCAACAAGCACTCGGCTAAGTTACAATTTCACTTTCATTTGAGTTCATTACAAAAACCTAATTCTAACTGACTCCTCGGAGAGCTCCCAAACGGTTTCATATGCAACCATTTGATAACAGGGGACGACAAAAGGAAAAATACACATGCAGGATATTTGTGGTAACTGTCACAACATTCGTTGTTTGACAACAAAGTATTTCATTCATATCTTCTTGAAGACTTCCACATGAACATAAGAAAAAAAAAAGACAAACCGCAAAAATATGAAAACAAAAACCTCCTATGAAAAGACCATGGTGT
>VDFB02295106.1:0-11605 GCA_007258455.2 Sequoia sempervirens
GAGTCGAACTAAGAAATTTCAATGCTAAGGAAGTAATTCAATAAACCAAAGTTTGTCATGTTAAATCTATCTTATAGAGCTGACTTGATGGTTTTAATAGTGGATGAAGAGCTCTTGGTGATCAAAATATCATCAACACAAAGTACTAGTATCAATAACGAATCGTCTTGCCATAAGAGATATACATTGGGATCTAAGTAGTACTGAGTGAAGCTTGAAACCAAGAGGAAGGAATCTATTGTGGCATAAATATCTCGAGCTGCCTATTTGAGGCCATAGAGGGATTCCACAAGTCTACAAACCAAAGATTAATTCCCAAAAAAGCTTGGTGATTATTTTTTGTAGATCTCCTTCTCAAGGCCTCTACGAAGATACGTGCTCCTCACATCCATCTAATGCACATCCCAACCATGTGATGTGACAATATAAAATTTTATTTAGATTGAATTCATCTTGGCCATAGGTGCAAAGGTATTTACTTAGTTGATTCCACGATCCTATATAAAACAATTGGCAACCAAACATGCCTTGTACTTTTCAACTAACCCATATTGCGAGTGGTTTAAATTGTGGGAAGAATTATCACACCAGCTGAGTCCACACTATAAGGAGAAATGAAAAGTGTAGATTCAACAAGACTCTCTTGGAAATTAACACTCTCAATAAAAAAACTCATGTGTGGTTAGGTGGAGTAGACGATAACCTTTCACAACATTTGCATAACCTACAAAAGATGGAAGGTTTGGACTATGGTTCCATTGCATTTTGATTTTGATTCAGTATGCATGCCATGGTTACATATTTCAAGACCCTTAAGTGCTCAATTAATGGTTTCTGGTCCATCTAAGCTTCAAAGGGAGTGATTCCCTTCAAGTTCTTGTGAGGAGCCTAATTTTGAATGTAACAAGCACAGTTGATTGATTTTTCCTAATACTCTAGGGTAGGACTCTTAGAGTGTATCATAAAATTTGTAATGTCTTTAAGCGTCTATTCTTATTCTTTGCAATACCATTCCATTGTAGAGTATAAGGAACTATTGACTTCTCAAACCTATTGTCGACATACTCACTCCCATTATCTATTTCAAGAACCTTGATCAATTTCCCTGATTTTTTTAGCAAGATCCTTGAAGTCTTGAAATTTGTTGAAGATTTTATAATTGTGTGAAGGAAAGTAGACCCATGTGTATTTAGAGAAGTCATCTATGAAAGTGAGAACATACCCCACCTTATTAAAATATGGATGGGGAGATGTTCAGGTGATACATCACTCTGATAAATATCCAAAACTTATGTATCCCTCCATGATTTTCCTTTGTTGAATTTCTCATCAGGGTGCTTCCCGAGGCTATAAACCTCACAAAGATACTTGAGAAGCTAAGTCTAGGAAACCTTGGAACCATATTATGTTGTCTAAGTTGCTCAAGGTAGTAGTAGTTAAGGTTACCAAATTTTTCATACCATTTTTTGGAAAGTGAATTATAATACCCTTCCCTGTGTAGGTAATATGATACACCTAGAGAATCTATGAATGTTCCACCTTCAACTTCAGAAAACCCCTCCCATTGTAACTTTTGACAGAGTATCATCACCCAGAGTGATAGAATACAAACATATTAAAATTATCTAAGGAGGAAATATCGGCTTATAAATAACCCACGCGGTGCGACGCACCTCATTCAATTTTTCAAGAAAAAGGTAATGATGATGTAGTGTAAACTATAGCCTACTATAGCCTCATCCTTAATTTCCCTTTACCTTTTTTCCTCCTCCTTAATTAATCTTTACCTTTTTCATTTTCCTTAGTAGATTCTTGAGTTTATGAATATTTTTTGACCTGATGAACAAGGACCCCTATGTCATGTTTCTCACTAAGATGTGAAAGGTGATCAATCTGTTTATTGATAAATTCATGCTCATCATGCCCAAGTTTCTTATAATAGGAAAATTTAGTGTTTTTCCCATACCCATTTCCTTTTATTTCAATAAGTTTTAGTGTTGCTTTTAGAGGATTCAAGGTTCCAAACTTTCTTAGTCTCTTTGTCCTTCTAAGTGTTCTTTTTCTTCTCCTTTTTGTTTGAATCCTACTGTTTCTTATTCCTAGCAATGATGCCTTGTGGTTTTGAAGACTTCAATGTCCACATTTGTAATAGCTTATCAAATCTACAATAAATTTATTTAGAAAAGGCATATTTAACGTTGTTCCAAGAGCCCATTTGGTAGAGAGAAATGTAGATACAAAAATATAATAGTCAAAACGTAATTTGGAGAGTATAAAAGGAGCAAATTGATCCTCCTTTTTTTCTATATTCTTCATTCTTTTCAACAACTACATCCTACCTAACTTGAACTTATTAGGTAATTCTCCAACTCATGACCTTTCATTTCATCTTTCTCAAAAAAAATTTCTAATACAAGCCAAACTTCACTACTTATATTCAAGGATTTTACATGAAAGAAAAGTTAATGAGATCTATTAAGACAAAAAAATCCAAACGTTTGGTCAATTTTGTTAAACCAGTTTTCTTTAGCCCCCTCAGCAATAGGTTCTTTCTCAGTGTCCATTGTTACCCTAATCGACCCTTTGTTCTTTAGCACAAGTTATAATTTTAGCTTTCAATCATGCCCAAAATCAGTTAAGATAGGTTCTTTCTCAGTGTCCATTGTTACCCTAATCGACCCTTTGTTCTTTAGCACAAGTTATAATTTTAGCTTTCAATCATGATAATTAAAATGTGTTACAGATGTGGCAATCGAATTTGAATCCATTCATAAGGTGAATCTCTTGCAAAAATGAGATTTAGAAATGAATTACAAAAGGAAAGTAGAAAGAAGTCGAGACACAACACAAAACATGCAACACATAACACTCAACATCCCCCTTGTTTCAATACTTGAGATCCCCCTAAATTTTGGCACTTTATGTATTTAGTGCATAGACAAGTCCAATGGAATAAAAAGGGCACTTATAATTTTAGTGCAATAATGTGTCTAATGCATTTGGTAAAAAAATGAAAATAAAAAGTGGCAGTTAGTTTGAGTTGCCAGCCAAGGATTATATAATAATTTCAATTGTAATTAACTAAAAAAATTCCTTTCAAAAATTAAAATAGAGATGATGCAAAGGGGGTTGTACACTTAATCCCTTACTAGGAGAAATCACTAGGTTTTAGCCTTCATGTGAGCTAATTTTTTTTTTTGGGCAGATTCTCCTCCCCTCTTTTCCTAATGATGTAACACCAATGTAAATGTTGACCTAAACAATTTAAAAACCTCTAGAAATAGCTCAAAAAGCTATTTTGTATATTTTAATAATTTACAATTGATGACCTCCTTCCATGACATTTATGTTATGTTAACCAAATCAGCCTTCACAATTAGATCAGCTAGCACAAAGTGAAAAAATTCCTACAGAAATAAATTGACTTGTATATAGAGCAAAACATGAATTGCATAGAATATAAAATATGACCTACACAAGATAAAATGTGGCCTACAGAAGACAAAACTGTGGCCTTAAAAAATGTGCCCTCCTCTCATATCAGCCTACACAAGAAAAAATGTGGCCTCTATGGTGATTTCAACAACTTCTTTGGTGATTTATTTGTGCAAGTGGGAAAAGCTAGAGGACGTGATGGGTGATTAGGATTAGATTAATTTAAGAGGTGATTAGGTGATTGTAACATTCAACTTAAATATTAGGATTTATTTAAGTTAAATGAGAAGATAAATAGCATTAGAGATTTAATTAAATATTTGGATTTATTTAATTAAATGAAGGAACTTTAGGAGATTAATTAAATAAAACTGATTTATTTAATTAAAGAAATGACTTAGGAGATTAATCAAATAAACTCGATTTCTTTAATTAAAGAGGGAAAATGGTGAGAAAGGGGATGGTTAAGGATGATATGGAATTAGTGAGTCACGATGAGACGCATGTGTATTTTACATATCTACAGCTATATTCTTTTCTCACAAACTAATGAGCTCATTTTAGCGTTTAATCAATTCATTGAACTAAAGCATAAAACAAATTCATACATTTTGTGCAAATGACAAAAGAAAAATGAAATTGTAATTAACAATCTTCATTCATAACTTGGAAGAAAATAAATAGGAGAGCAATATTTTGAAACCAAAATTCTTCTTTATTTCTGATATTTCTTTGTAAAACCACACTTAAGATTCGTATACAGTATAAATTTCATCTTAAACTTGCTTCTGATATATCTGCTAGATTATCTATTTGCATTCTATTATGCTACTAGATAGACTCAAAATTCTGAACTCTCTCCCTTTAAGCCATAAAATCCCCTTTATATAAACAGGGGAGCAACAAGCACTCGGCTAAGTTACAATTTCACTTTCATTTGAGTTCATTACAAAAACCTAATTCTAACTGACTCCTCGGAGAGCTCCCAAACGGTTTCATATGCAACCATTTGATAACAGGGGACGACAAAAGGAAAAATACACATGCAGGATATTTGTGGTAACTGTCACAACATTCGTTGTTTGACAACAAAGTATTTCATTCATATCTTCTTGAAGACTTCCACATGAACATAAGAAAAAAAAAAGACAAACCGCAAAAATATGAAAACAAAAACCTCCTATGAAAAGACCATGGTGTCATCAGAAAACTAAAATATAGGAGGTGACCTTATTCAGAGTCATCAGCATCTGAAAATGCCCAACCGCTCCTTGTTCCTTGATGCAATTGGAGCGATTACTAGTACATCGTCATCAGAGCTCCCATATGGCACCAGGGAATGAAGGTATTGGCCATAGCTTGATTAGATATCAACTTTAGCATCCGAAGGAGAGTCCGAAAGCACGATAGGAGAGTTCTGCTTACCCAGGCGGGCCCTATGGCTTTTCTCCTTCTTTCTGGCCTTCTTCACTGGCGATTCTAATTCCTTGCCTTTGCATTCGACCACATCACCTAGAAGGGTTCTATTCCTCAAGCGTCATGTACTCTACACAATTGACTTCTTTTTATGGCCCCTCACCCTCCTTTTACTCTTTGAAATCTCAGGGGAAGCCATGGCTTCTTGCTCAACTATGTCTTCACGCCACTCAAACACACTAAGCCGGCTAGACCTCCCAACAGGTGGAATTGTTGCACCAGCCTTTCCCATTTTCATTAAAACTAGCAGAGGGGTGATTAAAAATATTTTTGACTCAGGACCCACAAGAGAAACAATCCAATCCCAATAATTGCAGATAACTCAAGCAACAGAAATCCTAAATAGACCAAAGAATCTAATTTCATACAAATTTACTCAGGATGCAAACACTGAAAGGAAAAAATACTTCCATTTCAATCTCCTTTACTACACACCCCTTACTTCTATTGTAGTATGAAAATATAGTGTGAATAAATAGAAATCAACCTGCATTAAATAGAAAATTTGATCATGTAGAATTATTGATTTAGAATTCCATACGTGAGCAAATTGGTAACTTATCAGTTTGGCTCTGAATCTAGGTCGTTCATCTTAGAGCAATTAAAACTTCATCTAAGGTGGCCATCAACATTGATTTTTGACCATTATCAACTTGCTCCTTGAAAATAGCGAGGCTATTTCAAATGCTGCCTTGTTCCCTTCTAACCCTGATTAATCATAGCTGGTCTGACAATTAGCATGTATCGCCAACCTAATTCATGTTTTTCATTAATATCGGAGAAGTACATAGGGCTAGTTTCTTAGACAGAAACTTTATTTATATGCTTCATCGCTAATCCTCCCCAAAACTTAGGGTTCAATTTAGAGATGAAGTTATTCATGCGATGATTTTCAGTCCATCGGATCATCTCGCTTTAAAACTTTATCAACAGTTCTCTAGTTCTCTCCCTATTTTCCTTTCTGATTTATGCTAAATCCCTAGGATCATGCCACGTTTCCTTTTCCATGTGGTAACCATTGCTTGTGGCTGATTTACTTTATCTTTGCCCCACTCTATCAACAATGTAAACATTTGGCTGCGATCTTTAGCCCTTGGCTCAGCGGCCTGACCTTCGGTCACATTGATCCTTCGTCTCGCATCGCTAATTAAAACCTTGCGCTTTGGATTCTATCTATGACAGGAAACGTTGTTATAGCACAAGTGTTGGACACGTACAACCTGCCTAAAAACAATGGCATAGAAGACATCGCTAATAGGATCATAACACATTAGCGAAAGAAAAAACCCTTTAGAGGCCATCCATCACTTATCGCTAATTCAAAATGTAAGTTCTATAACAAATTGGCGACAAGCGACGGAGTTATTACATTAGGCCTTTTTCATCGCTAATTCTCCTCATATATTTTGCGAGCAATTAGCGATGAGAAAATTTACAACATATATAAGATCCATCACGTATCGCTTATGAGAGACTTTACATTCAAAAAATATCTATGATCAAGCGATATACAGGAAATCACATCACATCGCTAATCGATGTTCCAAGTCTATCTCTCTATGGACAGGTGGCAGATGGTTTGTGAAACCGACGGAAATGTTGTTTGTGTTTGGGATCTCAAGGGTGTTGAATGGTGTTCAAAACTCGTTCTTCCATTTCAATCCGAGGGTGTGAACCACTGGATGTGGAATCGTGGGAGGAAGCCAAGCTAAGGCCGTGTGGGACTTGGGGTGGTGTGGGAACTGTCCTCGTTGATGGGTAATTTCCAGAATCGTGCTGAGTGGTAAATTTGGAGGTTGTGCATTTGGAGCAATGAATGGGTTTGACAGGTTGTTTGTCTGGTTTTCTGTCATGACCATGGAATGCTATTGACCAAAATGGGGGTGACTCAAAAGCCGGTGGGAAGGTTTGGTGAAGTGCTGATTTGATTTGAGACACCGTTCTTGTTTGTTGTTGGACTGGTGTTTGATTTATCAAAGTTGGCCATGGAAATATGCGTGTAATGTGCCCGCATGGTGCATGACTCTCTATTATGTTCACATTTCACGGTCTTCCAATTTTTTGATTCGTCATCTAATTTCTTCTCTTCATTAGTTAAAATTCACTTTACAAGATATGTTGGTGCCTTTTGTAGTTTTCTTTTACCTTTTGAATGCCTCAATATGTCCCTAATAAGATTCTTTCATTTTTTTAAATGATAATATTCAACTAGATTTGGAAGCGACTAGGCATAAAACCAGCATTACACACAAAGGGCTTGACAACTCCCAGATAATTTGAACCAAAATTTAGTATCTGAGCCACTTGCTAATAATAAAATTTACTATAGACGTTGGGTCAAGAGAAAGCACTAATCATGTATAATCATAAATTAGATCATATATACAAAATATGAAAGCATAGACTAGACAATGAATTCTTTTGACAAAATTCCTCAAAGAAATTCGATCTCATAGATATGCACAAAATGGAATTGTTAAAAATACTTTACAAACTTTCAAAAAAAAAAAAATGCAATATGTAACTATAAGGCCAAATTCCATATCTTTTGTAAGGATCCTGCACACCTTTGTCAAAATGGGAGCTTTGAAACAAGGTATGGAAATGTATTAAAGAATAAAGTAAGGGGGGTTTTGTCAAATGTTATAGTTGTAACTTTCTTGGTAGACATGTATGCAAAATTTGAAACCATAAGCAAGAATTTTTAGATTATTCCATGTTACAATTACTTTTTAACTTGCCATCCAATTGAAATTTCAACATTGAGAAAGCTACACAATTTCCTTACGATTTTTAGACTTGGTTCATGTCCAACTAAACATGGGAGCGATATCCACTCTTTAGTATTAAAAGTAGTATTATAAATTATTGTGACATTCCTTTACCTTCCAAATTCTACAGAGTTGATTTTCTCCATATTAAAAGCTTTAATCAATTTTATCAATTTCCTAATTTTGTGCGCCCATACTTTATGGAATTCTTGCAAGTTTTTGTCCAAATGATTTTAATAACTTTGGTTTGTGTTAAATCCCTATGTCAAAATATACGGGTCTTGAAATCTTTGAATTGACCTTCTTGCATCATTATGTGCAAACATTTTACAATAGATAGCGGTCTTTTAAAATTAAACATGCTTTAGAATATTAAAAATACTTAATCATTTTCTTAAATGCACTATAATAACAAATAAAAAAAAATTAAGTTAATAAATAATTTTTTTTTATCACTTATGATATTTTATTAACACTTAATTACGTAATTTTTAAGTCAATTTTATTGACCTGTCCGTATATGATAAGCATTGCGTTTCTTTTGATGCATTTCACCGGAACAGTTATATTGTATGGTATATTCATTGATATCGTTTAGGTCAAACAGTTTTCCTGATATGAACGCCCTTGACAGAGCATGGAACCACCACAAATACTTCAATTTTACACTATGTCCTCTAGATAATGCTTTGGTGAAACACGCCCAATTTATGAATGTCCGGCAATCATTGCATTCCATGGCAGAATGCCTTTTAAGGCAATTCTAAGGAGTTGTCAATGAACCCACAGTAACCATCCATTTCAATGTCTCGGGGAGAGGGACGGAAGCCGGACGACTCTTTCATGCATTCTGCTCTAAGGCCTTTCCCATCAGAGTATATCTCTTTCAGTCATTTTGTTTCTGCTACAACCAAATTTGTTTCTACTTTTGACCAAATTTGAGATATGCTAAATTGCAAATATTGTGGCTGTCCTGCCAGCTTGCGCAAACTGTCCTACGATGCAGGTCTTATTTCTTATGTCGATTCAAACATTAGGCTTGTTTCGTCATGTGTTGCATCTACTTTCAACGTGATTGGAATGGAAGCATATGTTTTTAGGTCAATTTGAAGCTTCTGTGGAAACACCTATATAAATTGGAAGAATCTTAAAATCATACAATTTTGCGAAATTTACTCATCATTTGGGTGATCATGTACTTGGGCTGTAAAAATATGCCCATGCCAGTAGAACTTGGGTATTATACCTATTGCTCTGTACAAGCTTAACTTGACTTTATCTCAATGTCTCTGTAGAACCTGTAGGGAACTACCAACTAGATATCTCCTAATTAGATTTTGAAAATGTACGATAAGTCCACATAAATGCATGAATTTAACACAGATAATACAATCCTTTCACTCATAATTTCAACTTTTAAGAAAAATACTGTCATCGATATATATGACAAAAGTACAAATTGTTTTCTTTAAAGATACTAACTTATTTCATCAGTTATGGATTTTTCTTTAATCCCTCCAGTGCATACCTACACAAGTCGTAAGCTGATTTCTGCGGTGCCTCGGTAGAAGGTATTCAAAGTAGATTCTGAACAAAGCCTACATTCATATAAAATTATGAGAAAGAAGGGAAAAGAAAAGATGATTAGAGGTGATGACTTGAAAGATAAATAAATCATTAACTCATTTTATTATCAAAATATTTGTTAGTTTGCATTATGCTCCTAGAGTAGCTCAGTACCCCCAAGTTTCACACTGTTTGCTTTCAATGTACTTACTAATGGTTGGTCGCACATGTTTAAAGGTGAAATAAGAGATTCAGATGAACAATCGAGTTATATACAATAGGGAAGAATTTTACTATGTTGAGTTTTTTCTTGAAATGGTTTTCTCAAGTTAAAATACTTGCAATTTCTTTGCTTTCCATTTATTTTATTATTGTTTCAGATCATATACACTATTTCTATTGAACAGATTTATCTGACTTCTCCTTTTCTTTAATTTTTTGGAAAAAAAGAACATGAATAAAAGAATGGAGCAAATAATATAAAACGGCTGATAACAAACATGAATAAACCAAAATTGTTGTACAATATACGATAGAAATATAAACAAGGAAAAGTTTTACAAATGCATTCTGACAGCACTAAAAGACTAAAGTAAATGTACTTAGAAAGATGTGCATCTATACATTGATGACAATTTCAAGCAGGACACTCCGTAAAAGTTAACTATTGATGTGCATCTATACATTGATGACAGTTTCAAGCATGACACTCCATAAAAGTTAACTATTGAAGAGATATAAGACATGGAAATAAGAAAAACATAAAAGATGACAATGGTGTAGGAGGTGGGCAGAAGCAAATAAATAATAAACACAAATTGAGGCAAAAAAATATATAAAACTTTAATTGCATTGCCTGAAACAAAATGCTTACAACTGCCTCTATTTATGGAGGTCTTAGTACATTCTAGAACTTAGGCCGACATATCATATTTTATTATTTTACCTATTTTATCTCAATCCTTATCCTTATCTAGAACATTCTAGAACTTTACATTTTCACATCATTTAATATTGACAGTGTGGGAGAAATTACACACCAACACTCCCCCCTAATTTCTACAATGAATTCTCATTACATTCTCAGTCTCTTTCATCAATGCTGCGGCATCAAAATTTTTATAGATCTAGCGATCGAACCTAGGAAATCCCATAATGCTATTGGGATGCTCTACCCATGAGCTCTGGTACACTTGGTTACCAGTCCATCGTCGGTTCAGGTGCTCAACACTTGTATTTTCACAGCACCTCCCATAGAGTCACACTACAGGTGCTCGGGGATCCTAATAAACTCTTAACATTTGTCACAAATGGTGATAGGATCACCTCCAAAATCTTGGTTAACTTCCTCCTGACTTCTGTCACAAATGGTGACAGAATTTCCTCCTCAAATTCACCTGACATTTCCTTGCTTCGATCAGCCTTGCTTCAAGTAGTTTGGATCTTTTGACAGCAATCTCTAATAATCTGCAACTCTTGCTTGGCTGCAATTTCCTTTCTTTTGTGTATTCTTATTTAAAATCACGACTTCTACAGTCTTCACAATTCCTTTCACAAACTTGTGAGCTCAATAAAAATGATCTTTGACAAAATAAATCTTTACCTCTGTTTATTGCTTCAGGTTATGCTAACAGTTCCTCACTACCAACTATCTGGAATATTTTTGGGGGCTTCCTTCAGATCTGCAGCTAATCAAACAATCCTCAGCTGCGGTTGTGGCTTTTCAAACAAATCAGCGGCACCTCTGCAATTTACATGTGCTCTTCAAAAAACTACGATCTTGTCTGATGGCAAATTCTTTACGAAACCAATAACTGCAATCAGCGCTTTTCTGTCTCTTAATCTGGCTTGTAATTTCATCAATTTCTACAGTGGCTACGGCCTTGTGACTCCTTAAGGACTCAACGATCATCTCCAAATCAGCATCTCTACAGCTTCTTTATATTCTCCTTCGATCTGTGATCCTTTTGGCAGCGACGACATCCTTTAGCGAACAGCGACCAATATATGCCAGCGATCTTTAAATACCTTACAGCTATTTCCTTAGCATCTGCATTCTCCAACCAACAACCTTTTCTTTATGGTCTGCTATTCATTATGACGGCTCAAATAAAGTCTGCGATCTCTTCTAACTGTGAATCTCCTTCTAACAGCGGTTGTATAATCTTAATGTTGACTGCCTCTCCTTAAAAACAGCAAGATCAACACAACTGACAGTTGCAGAACTATCACTCAGTATTTAACTGCCTCGCCAGGATCCTACCATTAGCTCTGATACCACTTGTAGGAGGTGGGCAGAAGCAAATAAATAATAAACACAAATTGAGGCAAAAAAAATATATAAAACTTTAATTGCA
>VDFB02295107.1:0-22989 GCA_007258455.2 Sequoia sempervirens
AAAAGACTAAAGTAAATGTACTTAGAAAGATGTGCATCTATACATTGATGACAATTTCAAGCAGGACACTCCTTAAAAGTTAACTATTGATGTGCATCTATACATTGATGACAGTTTCAAGCATGACACTCCATAAAAGTTAACTATTGAAGAGATATAAGACATGGAAATAAGAAAAACATAAAAGATGACAATGGTGTAGGAGGTGGGCAGAAGCAAATAAATAATAAACACAAATTGAGGCAAAAAAATATATAAAACTTTAATTGCATTGCCTGAAACAAAATGCTTACAACTGCCTCTATTTATGGAGGTCTTAGTACATTCTCGAACTTAGGCCGACATATTATATTTTATTATTTTACCTATTTTATCGCAATCCTTATCCTTATCTAGAACATTCTAGAACTTTACATTTTCACATCATTTAATATTGACAGTGTGGGAGAAATTACACACCAACACTTCCCCCTAATTTCTACCATGAATTCTCATTACATTCTCAGTCTCTTTCATCAATGCTGCGGCATCAAAAAATTTATAGATCTAGTGATCGAACCTAGGAAATCCCATAATGCTATTGGAATGCTCTACCCATGAGCTCGGGTACACTTGGTTACCAGTCCATCGTCGGTTCAGGTGCTCAACACTTGTATTTTCACAGCACCTCCCATAGAGTCACACTACAGGTGCTCGGGGATCCTAATAAACTCTTAACATTTGTCACAAATGGTGACAGGATCACCTCCAAAATCTTGGTTAACTTCCTCCTGACTTCTGTCACAAATGGTGAGAGGATTTCCTCCTCAAATTCACTTGACATTTCCTTGCTTCGATCAGCCTTGCTTCAAGTAGTTTGGATCTTTTGACAGCAATCTCTAATAATCTGCAACTCTTGCTTGGCTGCAATTTCCTTTCTTTTGTGTATTCTTATTTAAAATCACGACTTCTACAGTCTTCACAATTCCTTTCACAAACTTGTGAGCTCAATAAAAATGATCTTTGACAAAATAAATCTTTACCTCTGTTTATTGCTTCAGGTTATGCTAACAGTTCCTCACTACCAACTATCTGGAATATTTTTGGGGGCTTCCTTTAGATCTGCAGCTAATCAAACAATCCTCAGCTGCGGTTGTGGCTTTTCAAACAAATCAGCGGCACCTCTGCAATTTACATGTGCTCTTCAAAAAATTACGATCTTGTCTGATGGCAAATTCTTTACGAAACCAATAACTGCAAACAGCGCTTTTCTGTCTCTTAATCTGGCTTGTAATTTCATCAATTTCTACAGTGGCTATGGCCTTGTGACTCCTTAAGGACTCAACGATCATCTCCAAATCAGCATCTCTACAGCTTCTTTATATTCTCCTTCGATCTGTGATCCTTTTGGCAGCGACGACATCCTTTAGCGAACACTGACCAATAGATGCCAGCGATCTTTAAATACCTTATAGCTATTTCTTTAGCATCTGCATTCTCCAACCAACAACCTTTTCTTTATGGTCTTCTATTCATTATGACAGCTCAAATAAAGTCTGCGGTCTCTTCTAACTGTGAATCTCCTTCTAACAACGGTTGTATAATCTTAATGTTGACTGCCTGTCCTCAATAACAGCAAGATCAACACAACTGACAGTTGCAGAACAATTACTCAGTATTTAACTGCCTCACCAGGATCCTACCATTAGCTCTGATACCACTTGTAGGAGGTGGGCAAAAGCAAATAAATAATAAACACAAATTGAGGCAAAAAATATATAAAACTTTAATTGCATTGCCTGAATAAAAATGCTTACAACTGCCTCTATTTATGGAGGTCTTAGTACATTCTAGAACTTAGGCCGACGTATTATATTTTATTATTTTACCTATTTTATCTCAATCCTTATCCTTATCTAGAACATTCTAGAACTTTACATTTTCACATCATTTAATGGAGAAATTACACACCAACAAATGGAAACAAGAATAGCACCTTCAACGATATACTGTACAGTGAGCGTAAAGGAAATGTGACACATATTCAAATTATGCAGTTCGAAAATTCCTACAGACCAATTTGCTCTAGAGAATTTTAAAGGGCATATGATCATATCACATATTTGATCTAGAGAATTTATTATTTTTCATAGTTGCAGAAAAATCTCAGCATGTCTCTGTATAAGCTCAGACAGTAAAATAATTTATTGCATAGTAATTTCTGTCAAACATTTCAAATCTTTGGTTCTCGATAGAATTAGATGTAGATTAAAATATACAACATGCCCATATCCGCTTGCTCGTCTAATGGTCTTTTTATCCGTGTTATTTCTAGTTCCTGCATAAATCATCATCAAAAAAGAAAAAATAAATAAAAAAATTTAAAGTTTGTTTTATGTAATTTGTCACGAGATAAATTTGTTTTATCTTGCAAAAGCGTGAGATATTTGTGAAATGTTTAACCTCGAACAGAAGAAAAGTTTGCTTATTCTAATGCTTTGGTAAGCTGAACCAAAAACTGCAACTATCATACTTCATTAAAAAAAGGTCTAAAAGTCATGATGGCTAAAAAGTCAAAATATAGTCATTTTTCATTACATGTATGGGCATGCAATTACGCACAGCCTCTTCGCATTGATGGACAAGAAATTTTGACTAACCAGCAGGGCTTAGATGATACAATGCTTATAGAAGACAATATAACAACCACCAAAAAGCTCCTTATTGTTGAATGCAAAGTCGTAACATTAAGAAATCAGTAGGACTTAGAATGAAACAATTGCAGATGTTTTTCCATGATATTTTCCAATCACTTAAGTGCTTTTGGTCTAGGTATATATGGAAATAAGAAAGTCTAACTCACTAGACATTATTACTTTTCCAGTGATATTTTCGTGGAAGTGCAGCTAATCCTCTAGAGTTTCAGGAGCTAGACGCAAAGATTTTTACAAGAGTGGATCTTGATTTTTAGGCACCAGTGGTCTCTACCTCAATAAATGATATCATGAGTTTCCATGGTGTGATAAAATCACCTGATGATGCAACAGTATAGCCCATTTATAATTTTTTTACTGTCTCTATAGAATTGGATAATTCATGAATAAAATAGTGTGATAGCCACTGCTTGGTTAAATTTAATTTTCTTTTTTAATAACAAATATTAACTTAATTAACTGTGTGTCTTCCATAAAATTTAAAATTATCAACTTCATAATCTTTCCAACCATACATGTGGCAACAATTCTATGCCACCACTTAGATACTCCAACTACAATGAGGTGAGCTCCCAAAGTCAAGGTCATCCCTATACCCATTTATAAATTTATAAATTCTTTCCATAATTTGATAATTCATGACTAAAATACCATCGAAGGTGGTTGCAGCAGTATAAGCATGTTTGAAGGCTATCATTTCAGCACGTGCAAGGAAGATATCATCGAAGGTGGTTGCATCTAGTTTTACACCTAGCAACTACAATTTCTTGAAACTTTCTAAACCTTTTCAATACATCACTTTTGTGCATATCCTAAAATATTGGTATTCCACATGAACACGAATATTGGTATGCTTTGATGGATATCCATAATTCTATTACGACGCCTATACTAGTGCCATCCCCTAATTATCCTTACGAGAGTAGAAGCTACAGAAGGGCACCATGCTTCCCTCTTAATTATTTATTAGTCTCCCCAACCCTCCTATGCCAAGGAATGTGAGAATATAAAATAAAAATAGGAATTTTTGTTATACAGAAAGAATCAGGATAGTAATTACTCTTCTCTAAATGGTGTTTATAGAATTAGAAATCAGAAAGGTGATGAAAAAGGAAACTTCAAACTGGTTTAGAAAAGAAGATAAATAAAATATAGGTAAGCGATTAAATGCCACATCAAATAATAGTTTTCAGATAAAGCCCCTTTGTCCATCTGAGCTACTTGGAAAATAGAAAAAGTCCTACTTTCAGATAGTTTAAAAATTTCCCAAGAGAATGATTTGAAACTTGTAATGGGGATAATATTTTATGCCAAATTAACTTCTGGAGGACTTAGTAAAGACTTTTCTGAGCCTTGTGATAGGCAAGAGATCAAGACAGTAGTGGGCATATGGAATATGGGATCAAAATGTATCATCATTAGGAAGAAATGAAAATGACATCAAATAATCTGCAATGAAAGAGAAACAAGTCAAAGTGGCAACAAAGGAAGAGGTAATATGGAAAAGAAGTTTTGTGGTCCCAAAAATATAATATGTGGGTAATAACCCTCTACAGGTATGTTCAATTTGTAAAGCCGATCATCCAAATTTAATTATGAGTGGCCTTCCAACAAGAAGGATCGGAACATGTATCAAGTAAAATTTCATGGATTGGAAACCCAGCAAATTGTGGCTTTATATTAAAAGATTTCCCATGTTTGACGGTGCACTAACCTGCCTCTAATGTATAATGTGTCCTATTTTCCTTGTTCAAAGAAAGAACGAAGAAAAAAACTTCTTTGACCAATGGACACACTAACAAAATATTACAATTCAGTAGAATTACATTCAAATAAGAGGAAATGGAAAATGACGATGTAGATCTTGATTTTTGGAGAGAAGCAAATGGCACAAGGGCATGTTATGTTCTGGATCTTAGTTGGGGTACAGCAAAATCTGCATGGTATGGATATCATAGTACAGCGCATGAACAATCCCATTCATCTGTCTGAGCTTCAGATAAAGGAGCCCTGTAGAATACCAAATAAAACAACACAAAAATTGAGTAGTGCATTTATTTATGGATATCATAGTACAGAGTATGAACAATCCCATTCATATGTCTGAGCTTCAGATAAAGGTGCCCTGTAGAATACCAAATAAAACAACATAAGTTTCAACAACACAAAAAATTGAGTAGGGCGTTTATCTTTTTCATATAAAAATTATGTTAATGCCCACAGAGGATTAAAAACTATTGATGGGACTCAAAAAGTGCAAACAATTGCAATCAAGGAATACTCAAGAAAAAAATTGCTAGATTGTGATCAAAGAATGCAAATATCAGAAATTCGAAAGGAAATACCCTCACTATTTTCCACAACGAACTCATTTCCTTGTCATTTTCTCATCCGCACATATCTCCCCTTTCATGTAAATAATTTCTTTGCATTGAAGATAGCATTCCTCTAGATTTTGTGGGAGAGAATTTGCATTTTGCCAGTGTTTCTCCCATGTATGCTGAAATACCCTTTACAAAAAATAAACATCTAGCACACATGCAATTTTTTGAAGTGACTTGAAATTAGTAGTTATTACAAAAAGAAATTTGTGACATTAAACTATAAGACAAGGGGCATTATGACATGAAGTGTATACATCGTTAATGTTTGATTTTGAAATTTTTTCTTCAATTTTCTCTATTGATACCACAAAACCACTCCATGACATTTTTGAAGGCCTGGGACCAAACGAAACATTATTTTAGTGATGCAAAAACAATGAATTTCATGGTCATTTTAACAAATTAACTATAACGTGTCATGATGCAACTGTGATGGCTGACCCGTTTATTTGGGTGTTTTCGTTTGGTACTTGGTGCCAATGTGAGGTCTCTTGCTGTGCTTTGCAAACCTATTCAATACCTTCTTAGCAGAAAAATAAAGTACCCAAACCTCGTATTCAATACCTTCTTAACAAAAATAAGTCTGCAGAGCACAACAAAGGACCTCGTATTGGTAGCAAGTACCAGGTGGAAATACCCAAATATATGGGTCAGCTATCAGAGTAAGTTGCAGTGTGACACATTATAGTTGATTTGCTAGCATGACCATGAAACAATTCATTGCTTTTGTGTTTCTAAAATAATGTTTTGTTTGATCCCAGGTCTTCAGAAATGCCATTGGGTGGTGTTGTGGTATCAATAGAGGAAATTCAATGAGAAATTTCAAAATCAAACAAAATACACATCATGCCATAATGTCCTTGTTTTATGATTTAATGTCACATATTTTTATATTTTAATGCTTACTAATTTAAAATCACTTTAAAAATGCACGTGTGCTTGTCATATATTTTATAGCAGGCATTTTAGCATACATGGGAGAAATACTGACAATGTACAATTTCTCTTTCGAAAAATATCTTTCCATCACAACCCAATAGAGTGGGATACAGTTGAATCATTCATTTCTTTGATCAATGTGGCATTAATCTGATCAGTACAAATTGCAATAGTGATGTTATTAAGATTCAAATCTATGCTTTTTACAATTACTCAACATCTGATATATTCAACAATAATACAAAAATATAATTAATGCAATTCTATATTAAATACTAGATGCAATCTGAAATAAGCTCAATGCATTGTCACATATGAATTCAAAGAACCATGAACATAAAACACCCATACGTTTTGCTCATCTTTTATAACCCCAAAAATCCATCCTCTACAACATTGGCATATCATATTAACCCACAAGTCTCTCCCCATGACTTCACAGGGAGAAGGTGGACTATTTGGACCATGAGGGATATTTGATCCCTCATCATCATCATCATCATCATTTGATCAATGGAAGACACCACCCATCTTCCCACCATTTCCACCTCTACCACTAACATCCACACCACTTCTCGATTTAGGGAAACCCCGTTTACCAATCCTCAATCAAAAAAATCAAAGAAATAATCCAATCAAGAATCAAACCATCATACCAAATCCATCGATCATGCCACCAATATCGCAACACCAGGTGGCACCAATCCAAATGACACAGACAATAAAAAAATCTCAAAATGTTGTCTCCCAAGGACCTATCATATCAACTACACCATCTACCACACAACCCCCTATCATCAATCCAACAACACCTCTCATGACAACATCTCACACCATTCCAAATCCACCATCACCACCACCACCAAAATCAAACATGGAAAACCAATACAATATCACATTGTAAGCAGCTCAATAAGCCTACCAAAAGGTACTTCAATAGTTTCAAGCTCAATAAGCCACACAAGTTGCACAACAAGCCGCTCAACAAGTGCAAGCATAACAAGTTGCCCAAGCTCAAGCTTTATTGTAACAACAACAAGCACAACAAGCACAACAAGATACCCAAGCTATGGAAGTAGCCCAAGTAGCTCAAGCTGCACAAGCCACATAAGCTACACAGGCTGCCTAGGTTGCACAAGCCTCCCAACAAGCTCAAGCTCAGGCACAAGCCCAATATCATACTCAACAAGCACAAGCATATGCACAATACCAAGCAGCTCAGTAACAAGCATATCAACAAGCTCTACAACAATACCAAGTGTAGACACGTCAAATTGACATAATGCATTCAACTAGGTCATATTCATCCATTCGGGAAATAAATCAAGTTTATTTATCAATCTCCTAAAGTCATCAGTTTAAATCAAATAAATCAAACTTGATACTATCATCATCTCTTTGATTAAATAAATCAATCATTTATTTAATTAAATCTCAGATCATCATTCATCTCCCTTTGATTTGATTTAAATCCTTAAATCAAGTCAAATTGGTCAAATCAGCCTAATCATCATTAATTTAATCTAATCCCGATTAAATGCTAATCTCACCTACTTGCATTCTCTAGATTTGGCCACTTGCACATGAAATTTCATTTAATTGATTTATCAAAATCTTTATTTTCAACTTGGCATAAAGGGAGAATATCCTCCAAGTTTGAATCTCCCCCCAAGTGGACATGTACACCCAACAGAGCATTTAGAAGGCCTTACATGCCTCTTACATGTCCCCTTCCAAAGTCAAAATCAGCATTTATTGCAAAATTTGAATTCAAATTTTCCCTCTCATGGGAACTCTTCCCAAATCTTGCACAACCATTGGCCTATCATCACTTGACAAGTGGCCTTATCTTATTGGATTGATCTTTGTCCCACATTGGTCCATTTTCAACACTCTTAGCATTTTGAAAATCTATAAAATAGAGGCTTCATCTCTTATCAAATCCTTCACAACCTCCATAATTTCATCCAAAAAGCATATGCAAAGTTACTCTCCTTGAGAACTAATTTTTCTCATCATTTACATTGCATCATCATCACTAGCTATCAATCAAGGATTGGGAAAGGGTCACTAGCACATGTGACACCAATCCAATATGGGATAGATTGATTTCATGTTTTTCTTTGTAGGATTTTATGTATCTTGTTATTAGATAGCATTTTAGAACATGTTAGATATCTCATATGGATGTTGAAGGTTTACTTTTCTTGGAGACTAATCATGTTTGTCTATGTTAGTTACTAACCATTTGTAGATTTGATGTCCACACCAAGTGTAACAAGAATCAACCCAATTATTAGCCCAACAATAAGCATTGTTGGTACTAACAACAACAACAAGACCAACAACAAGCATTGTTGGCACAACAACAATTTCAGGCATACCAATAGGCCTTAGTCACACAACAAAGCTTGCAAAAACCTCCCACAAATATACACAACACCCCACCTGCCACTTAAATGATTAGACCACCTCAAAACACATTCACCCCACCACCCGATCCAAAAAATGATGTGATGACATAAATAAAGTTGCTCTTGCAACAGGTGCTAGACCTCCAATCTGGAAAAACAATGAAAATTCTAAGCAATTTTTTCCCCTATCCATTCAACAGAAGCCTTACGATAGTACCATTCCCAAAAGGGTTTGAAATACCTAAATTTGACAAATATCGTGGGACGGGTAATCCTAAAGATCACATCAAGGAATTCCAAGTACATTTCATGGAAGTTGCATAAGACAACACATATCTAATGTGACTATTCCCTAGAAGTTTTGTTGGACAAGCAATTGAATGGTTCTCTTGCCTCCCTCTTGGAATCAAATAATTCCAAGAAACATGGATGCATTCATAAAGAACTATGCATTCAACATAGGAATGGATGTGAGTCTAGAGGAACTATCCACTCTTAAATAGGCTAAGGGAGATACATTCACAACCTTCATACAATGTTGAAGATCTAAGGCCAATAGGAGCAAGTGGGCCATGCTAGAGGAACAACAAATCTACACTATCATTTCCAATCTTGAGAAAAATGTGCCCTTCCACCTAAAAATGTATTGCATCACCACGTATGACCATTTGATCCCCAAGACACTCAACATCGAAAGAGCCCTTATTGCACAAGGGGGAACACTCACATATTAGGAATATCAAGACAACCACCCTTACACCATTTATAACGAAAAACCTTGCACATGGGAAAAAACCAAAAATGTCACTAATGATGGTGTGATTGATGCCAAGGTCATAATTAGTGTCCCTAAACAAAACACACAATCATACCAACAACCACAAGGAAACAATTGAAACAACACACAAGCCAGTGTGGTATCACAACCACCCAGTAATCAAGTCAACAATTTGAATAATGAAGTGGTACCACCTCCATGAAACAAGTATCCCCCAAGAAAAAATACACAATCCTTGGGGAATCAATCGAATCCATCATGAAGAAGCTAGTAAATGAAAATCTCATTAAAATCCCCATTTATGAGAATTATCAAGAGCCCCAAGTGAAACCACCATGGTACAATGAAAACCACCTTTATTATTTTCATAAAATCAAGGGACACTCCATGACTAGTTGCATGAGATTGAAAAATATAATCGAAGACCTTATTGATGACAAAATCATAAATGTTGAGCAACCAACCAAAAATCAGGACCTAAAGATATACACGAATCCAATTCCCGATCATAATAAAGGGAATAACCATGGAAATGTAAACCATGTTTACGATCTTGTTGTCATATCCCTAGATGAATGGGTCACTGTTTTTAATGTCAAGGGAGCCAAAGCTGATTGTGGAGTCACCACACATGGCAAAAAAGTTACCATTGCTGGACCATCCCAACCATCTAAGGCATCCACCTCAAATCCAAAATATGTTCCCAATGGTTATAATGTCTTGTACTAGTTGAAAAGAACCCCCACTCAGATCTCCATCATGGAGTTGCTAAAGATCTCGCCCGTGCATAGGAATATCCTAGAGGAAGCATTGGCTTCATCCACTTTCCCTAGAGATCTTGATGCTAAACAGTTCCAAGCTATGGTTAGACACATCACCACCCCACATCTCCTCACATTTTTCAATCAGGTTCTCGCAATGCAACCATCTCATAACCATGCACTCCATCTTGAGGTCTTGGTCCATAAAACAAAGTCAAAAGCATCTTGGTGGATGGGGGTACGGGTCTCAATATCTATTCTCTCATGTTAATAAATAATTTGGGGTTCTCTGAGGAAATCATTGAAAAAGGTAAAGGTATAATAATTAGGGCATATGATGATCAGGAAAGATTGTCTCAAGGCACTATTCAACTCCCTATTCAAGTAGGGTCAGCCATCATGGAAACCACATGCTACATCCTGGATCTTGATTTACCTTATAATATCCTCCTAGGGAATCTATGGATACATGGGATGCAAGTTGTCACCTCTACCTTCAACCAATGTGTCAAGTTTCCCTATCATAATCAAGAGGTCACAATCCATGGTGATCCCAAGCCATTTTATTACTATAAAATTATGGAAGCAAAGTATTACAAGATACCCTAGGTCCCAAAGAATGATGAAGGCCCTACCACTCCATATGTAGACCCAACTACTTTAGCCTCCACCTCTAAGACTAAGACACTAGCCATTGTTGAAATCTCTAAAATTAAAGTTATTATCCAAGACAATGGTTGTGGGGATTATAGAATGAAGAAGAGTGCTTTTGTAATAGGAGAGTTATCTCACTCTCCTAGGTCTCGCGGGAAACCCCAATTGATTGAAACATCATCCCAAAATTTTAAAGCAAACCCATCTAGATTCAAGTGTTGGGGAGACATAAGCCGAGAAGTGGTAGATGAAAAAGACATATGAAGTCTACTATATCAAGATGAAAGGCGTATGTCATATCTTCCCATGGATGATAGCAACAAAGGACTACAAATGATGCTTGGTATGGGCTATAAAAAAAATAAGAAACTTGGGAAAAATGACAATGGTCTTCTAGTCCCTCTCATCCATGAGAAGCGTATGAGAAATCATGGCCTTGCGTGCACCCCTCCAAAAATAACCATACTTGGAAAAGGTGCCCTAGTGAGAAAAGTAAACTCTTCGCCTCAGCTGCCAGTATCCGTAGGTTTTCCCTTAGATAACTTTAGCTTTGACATAACTAATGTGTGTAACAAGGACCCTATAATTGACTTACCCATGCTATTCGAGGATCCCTCCCTTCTCATGATTAGTACCCTATATTTTTAGTCAAACAACCAAACCAATGAGCTAAACTTAGTCTATCCCCAACTCATCAATTATGACCAATGAGGACCACCAATTTTGGACACATTCAAAAATGATGAGGATCTCTCAGAATTCATGGGATTGCAAGATACTATACCATGCAGAGATCACAAGGCTAGATTCAACATTGAGTTGGACACATATGCCTATTACACGGAAATGATTGAATCCTTTAGTCGTAAAAGTGAAAATTTAAGAATAATATCTAGGTCTTTGAGTGAAAACCACACTATGACACTCTCTAACCCAAAAACAGGCATGTGCAGGATCATCATAGAAAAATAGGCCCTTAACTGGGAAAATTTTTAGAAAAATTAGAGTTAGGAAACTTGATGTAAAAATTTGAATAAGTTATCTATATTATTTTAAAAATGTGTTAGAATAGAATCTGTAGAAAATTGAATGTAGTTTGTAACACCCCTCCATTTTGGATTTTTGGATTAGCAAGGTTCTTTGTATGTCTGATTATGCTTATGATGTGATTGTGAACTTAGTGATTATTTGATGATGAACTGTTTGGTGATGCACATGTTATATCATGATGCAAAAATTGTGTCTGAACATGCTTGGACTTTGGAACTTGATTACTTGTGATCATGATTGATTAAATGATGTGGAAGTTATATGTTGATGTGATGTTCTTTTATTCCAATGTTATCCTTCTGGCATGATTCAGAATAACTTAGAAGATATCTGATTAAATGATGTTTTATGCTATTGATCATATCATTGATGTCAGATGCGTCAATTAGAGATACTGTATTAGTGAAGGGGATAGATTATATCACTTGCTTGTGAGCGCCCTACAATTCTGAGATTCCCTCTTCATGGTGTGTTTGATCATAACATACATATATATTTTGCACGTTCGACATGTTCTTTACTGCAGGTTGGCAGGTACATGACATCAACTCCACTTGGCTTCACAGGTGTGAGCATGTCCATTTAGCAACGGTAATTGATTGGGAGATAGTAGCTAGGTTTTTCGAGTCAAGTCGTTTCCCTTGAGTGTTTATTTAATTTCAAGTTTAAAGTTTATTAAATGACTTGTGCAGTTTAATTGATGATTAAATGTGTTTAGTTGCAATGTTGAAATGTGATTTATTTTATTGATTTATTTGATGAAATTAATAAAATAATTATTGGGTAATTGATTGATTTGATTAATTAATAAACTAGATTTAGTTTATAAATTAATTAGATTAATAGTGATGTAGTAAACGAAATAGTGATTTTGGTGTTATTGTATACCTAAATTCAAATAAAATTGAAAATGGAAGTTATATTGAATATTTAGGATTTAATTAAAATCCTGTTTGAATAGTTACAATTAAATTAAAATAAATAAATAAAGGATAGTGTGTTTTAATTTTACTTTTGAAAATCATAGAGAAAATAAATTCTTTGCAATTTGAAATGCCCTTTGTTTTATGAGAAATTTGGAAAATACATAAAGTTAGAATTAATAATTTGAAAATTGAGTTTTGAATTAAAAATTCAAAAATTGGTTTTATAAAATTAAAATTAGAAGTGGGAATTTTGAATTAAAATCTTGAAATATTCCAATGCTTTTAAATATTATTTTGGGTGAGTGGGAAAAATAGGGTTTTCTTTGACCAAATTAGAAAAAACCCTATTTTGGAGAAAAGGAGCTCTCATGATTTTTGGGGGAATCTTGCAATTTTTTTTGGGGAGAGATCTTCTTGGTGGTGGTTTGGTTTTGGTTTTGGGGAAGAAGATTGAAAGTTGCTGGAGGTGGATTTGAAGATGTTCTTGAAAACTCCATTCGAATATGCAAATCTTGGAGAAAAATCAGATTTTTCATACTCTTACTTTGAATCATTTTGAAAATAGATTAAATCTTGTTATGGATGTTTTGAAATCTTTGTTGGCTATGTGTAATCTTGGAAACATTGTTTGGAATCAATTTAAACTATGAAAATTCATTTTAAAACAAGCAATAGATCTTGAAAAATGATTCAAATGAAAAGATTTGATCCCTTTTGACAATTTGGAGAAAACCTAGAATTTTTACCATGCTATTGTGTTTAAAATCTTTCCTTTTAACCTTCACCTCAAGAAAAATTTGCTCAATTTGGGTTGTAGAATGATGTAATTATATATAGATTTATCCATTCACATTATACAAAAGTTTTCCTTTTAAAAATAAAACTTTGCTGGGTGAAATTCGTTCTGGGGGTTTTGTTTTTTTGTTTTATTTTCGTTTTAAAACGAAATTGAAAAAATATAATATTAAAATTATTATTTTTTTGGTTGTGTGGGGGCTGCCCACAGCCACCCCCCATGCATGGATGGGGAGGGGCTGCAAGTAGCCACAACAGGGGTTGTGCCCCTTTGTGAGGTTACGTAGCAGCCACACAGGGGTGCATCCCCTGTTGCAGCTGCAACGCAGCAAAAAGAAAAAAAAAAGGGATTTTAAGCCTTTGTATTTTTATTATAAAGTTTTAGTATATTTAAATTTAGTTTTAATTGTATTTATTTTATTTAGAAGATAATTTTATATTATATTTTATATTATATTTTATATTATAATATATAATATTATATATATTTAATGTTTAATATTATATATATATTTAATATTAAATATTAAATATTTAAATAATATTAGATATATAATATTTAATATAATATGTGTATTTTAAATAACTTTTCTAAATTAGTTGATTAATATCAAAATAGAATTGGGGTTTATAAAATAATAATAATGATATTTCATTGACATTAAAATAATGTCAAATATTAAATAAAAATTTTGTAATGATTATGTGGCTATTATAGTGGAAGAAATTGATATTAAAATAAATAATTTGTAATATTGAAAACTTTAATTAGTTGAACTAAAATATGTTTAATTAATTAGACAATTAAACAGATACATTTATAATTACATACTTATATATACATTTACATGTATATGTAATATATAGTTAAATTTGTGTATAGATTAGTGTATGATGTATATGTAAAGGCAAAAGTTATGATCACATGTTTTAATTAAAATTTGGTTTTGTAATTAAATGACTTATTTATAAGTTGATTAAATGGGTTATTTTATAAAGATTATTTTAATCCTTATCCATAATTAAGCCAATAGAATTAAAGTATTAAGTTTAAAATTTCTCATTGGTGTCATGTGATTATTAGATAATTTAATGACTATTTTAAAAAGTTGATGTTGATCATACATTTTATTTAGAATATTGAATTCGATTATTTTATTTGTTTAATTCATGATGTAATATAAATTAAGTGACTAGAACTTAGTTAAATTATTGATGCGAATGTGAAATAAAGGCTAATTTATTAAATCTAAATGCCTATTTATCAAAACATTCTAAGTATAGAAGACAATTGAGAAACTTAGAGACAATGAATAACCTAGTTCAGGTGGTTCTAATTATTAATTATGGAACAAAATTGAAGAGTTTAGGATTAACGAATGATTTATTTAAATCAAAGGACTTTATTTGTCAAATGTTGTTTTATTGATAATTTGACTTTGATTAATTATAGGTTGATCAAGTAGAGTTGTATTATCCATTTTAATTCTTTAATATTAGCAAGAGGATTTATGTATATAATATTTAGTATAAATGATTGGAATACATTTGTGATCAAGAAGAGATGAGTTTTAGTTGATTTATTAATACGAATTGAAAGTAAGACTGATTTATCTGATCTAAACGTCTACTTATCAAAACATTCTAAATACAAAACACAGTGGTTAAACTTAGAAGTAACGAATGATTTAATGAATCATATGAGATTGAGTTGTTGACTTATTGCTATAAGAGTAATTTATTTAATCCAGATGTCTTACAAATCAAGTGGATTTACTTACAGTATATGATTGTGAAACATAGAGTGATTGATTGGTTTAATTCCAGTTTGATGATGCTATTTATTAAAAGGTCTTGATTTAGAATATGGCTATGAATTTTAGAGTAATTGAATGGTAGATATATATATATATATATATATATATATATATATATATATATATATATGTCAACGTCGTGAAAGGAAATGAGTTTATATTGGATCAATGCAAGTCATGAATACTGTGTTTGATTGGATTTAGGAAATTTGAATAGTAGCTTCCTTCATTGTCTAAAATGTTCATAGTGGTTAATGGTTCATCTTTGATGTGTTGTGGAATTAGTGTGAATGTATTGAAAGTCTTCCAGATAGGAGTTCTTTTATCGATATCAGTTGTGGCATGTGAGTCAGTCTTTGATGTGTTGTGGGGAAAAGTGCATAGTTACACCATGTCGTTTCGCCCAGTTTTCACATATGGGGATGTTTTATGCCTCCTTGGGAATAGGAGAGGGTCATGTGTTTATGCCTCCTTTGGATGGAGTGGTATTTTGTATTTTGTTTTCCTCCAGTGTATGGAGTGGATTATGTGACCTTGTTTACCTCCAGTATTGGAGAGGGTTTTAACCTTGTTTTCCTCCAGTGTTTGGAGGGAGTTTCCTTGTTTTCTTACCTCCTTGGATTGGAGAGGTCATGTTATCTAGTCACCTTTTGTGGTTATAACCGTGTGTGTGGTCTTAGGAGAGTGGCTTGCAATGGGCACTGGCACACAAAGTGGTGCCAAGATAACCCTTTGTAAGTTGGTTAATTCAGTGATAACTAAATAAACATTTAGAAGTTTAGGATGCATTAAACATTAAATAAGATTAAGTATGCCTCGCTCATGGACCCAAGGGCTTGTTGTAGACTTGGAATGAGATGGGAGGGCTTGGAATGGCAAGATCATCTATCTCATCTTCACGAGAGGTATTTGGTTCCACATGACTAAGCATGGGTGCCGGGAATGCAGTAGAGGCTACCAAGATAGCCCGTGGAGTGGGGGCCGGGGCCTAGGAAGATTCCTAGAGGAAATCCCTTGATGAACTATGCGATGACACTCTTCCTAAGTTAGCAGTTTGTATTTGATATTTGTGACACTCTTAATCTATTCTTTGTCTAGAAGCAATGTAACCAATGTTTGTGTTGTGAGAGTCATAACTTGAGTTGTACGTATGACCGTTCAGTCATGTGATGTGGTACTTGTATTTATTTCATATTAGTTTTGTGTAGCCTATGTCTAGTGGTAGATGGTGTTGTGTAGGAATACCTTGTTACTATCTCCTAGCACGGAGGGAGTGGAACCTTTTGGATTCCACGTGGTCGGGTGGCGTGCTTCTTAAATCCGTTGGTTCTTCTTCATGTTCGTGTGATCATGTTTTCCAGTTGGAGAGCTCGTGCGAATCAGATTCTTCTCACGCTTCATTCTTTTAGTTCTTATTGTATTTTGTTACCCCTCATATGTTATTGAGGTGGAATTTGCATTATGTAATCATATCATTGGAATTACCTCATTCGGGGAATGAGTGTTGTAATCTTATTGTTTAAATCTTGTTAATTGAAATCTTTTGGTATTCCTTATCCTTCGTTGTAAGTTATCTTGTATGGATTGTATGTTCTCTCATTTCCTTAAGTGATTAATGTTTCGGTTTATATTAATGTTTGTTGTTGTTCGGGTTTTAAAGTAATCTTTGTCTTGTGGCCTTAGAGGTTGTTGGCAATGAGTATTCATCTTACATGTTATTTGTACTTAAAAAAAAAAAAATTGGTGCATTTAAGTAGTGAATTGCAACTTCCTCTAGGGTTGCGTGGCGGGGCATTACATAGTTTCTAAAATAGTAGGTTTATTTTAAGAAAAAGGAAAATCTATTTGGTGAAAATTTGAAATTTCAATGTAGCAGTACTTAAATTTCAGGGAAAAAATGGGAAGTAGGTGTCTATCTTACCACCCTAACCACAATAAAAGATTAAAAAAAATTATAAGATTTTAGATATAGGTAGAGGACTCATGTTCCGATGTGATGCATATTTTTTTGTTAATTTTTTCCAAGTAAATAATTAATTACGATTTTTTTATTACAATTATATATATACAATATCTAACTATGTCCTCTGGGGTACATGTGACAACATTACTAAACATAAACCCATACGATAAGGATGGTTGCCACATCATGAGATTACATTGCAAAATCATGATATAGGATAAGTAAACAATGATCATACATCCATAAATGAACCACATGATACATTCAAGAATATCCATACATTACATTGATCAAATCATAATATACATATTTATCAATATGAAATTACTTTTTTTTAGGTTTACAAGAGTACAACAATGCTTCTGCACTCAAAGTGGGAATCATACAACAATTACAAGAGCAATACAACAAAGAACATGGTACAATTGAACTGTGAAGAAGCTCTGGATCAACTACATCGGTACAATGTCCAGGCTTCACGAACTCCGGTTAGGGACCCAATGGGGTACATAGCACATTCCACTCGACCACATGGACCCAAAGGCCCACCCCCTATGCTAGGAGATGACAAGAAAGGCCCACAACATAGAATAATCAAGTGGAAATACTACAAGACTCAACAAACAAGAGTAACAATAAACAATAATTAACTTCTATATTAAATGAATACTTACAAGGTGGCTGCTTCCAGAGGCACACAAAAGTAATAGAATAACAAGGGATACTCTAGGAGATTGTCATCACATGGCCCTATATGGGTTATCGTAGCTTCCTCTCACTAGGCACCAACCCTTATCTATGGTTATCTTGGTTGCCTCTCACTAGGCACCAGCCCCATAGGGTGACACATGCAGAATCACTAACCTTTCATGAGGACAAGGTAGTGATCTTGTCACCCATTTCCTTCTCAGCCCACCCTTAGTCTGTGAAAGCACTAACAGCCTGGGTGAGACATCTTATTTATCTTGTTTAGTGTGATCCTACCCAGCCCCAATAGTATATTTTATTAGGTTTTCTCTTATTAAATAAACTCTTCCATGGATTATCTAGGCTGCCCCTTTGTTTGTTAGCCTCCATGAAAAGCCACTCTCCCTTATAGCACCAAAACACAATCAAACGACATCAAGGGGTGTGCCAGAACATGTAAATCACTAAAACCACAAAACCAAGTGCATGTGCGGAGTATAACCATCTTGCCCAAGAGCTACATCAAATGTCAACACCATAGTACAAGGTAACCCCATAAGAGCTAAAAAATTAGAGACAAGAACAAACAAACGACAAGGATCAAATCATGGAAAATCCAACATTAATCAAGTTTCCCCACCGCCTCTAGAATTCTACTAAATTATAAACACACTGGTTCCATATCGAAAAGGAAATAATAATAAAATCTCAAGAAACTATTTTCAATCAACCACTTAAGTATAAAATAGCGAGTGACAACATCATGATGAAATCCTCATGCTCAACCAAAAGAAGGCTGACATAGCCAACTCACTTACAAAGTCACCCACAAAATACACGAAAAGAAGGCTAACATAGCCAACTCACTTACAAAGTCACCCACAAAAGCACAAGGAACCAATCTGACATTACATCCATAAATCATACTTTTAAAGATAGCTCACAATAACCATGCAATCAAGAAAAAACTTCCATAAATGATCATCTCTTCCACTAGAACAATAACCAAGTTCACTCTCACTCCGTAAACAACACATTAATTGAGGTAACAATCAATTCAACAATACAACCAACCACATGAAATAATTTGACTTAATTACCCATAAAAGATATTCATATAGTCAAAACTAAAAATAACAACTCATTAAGTAACATTCTTGCTTTCTCACTAACTTATCTGAGCTATTAACTCTAATTTGTTTGAGCACAACTCACAAAAAACTATTGCCCCACAATTAAAAATACCCTTCTCTTCTAAAACATAATTAAAGATTACTCTATAAACAAAATTTATCTCTTTAGATATTCAATAACTATTTCTTAGTGATCTTATAAAAAAATTCATAAGAAGAATGACATTCTATAATATAAGCAAGGAATCTAACTGAACAAACTTAATCAAATCTTTTTAATTGTTTAATTCTATCCAAATCAATATTTCTGCGAGAGATATTTTCTTTCTACACCATACTTTATATACATTATTAACTTCTAAATATTGAAACAGTCACTCAAATACTAATAACATACATACATACATACATACATATATATATATACTCAAATTAAATAACTAGAACTATTCATATATAGATAGAAAGACAGATGCCAAAAGTAATACACAAAATGAAATAAACCTTATGTCAAATAAGGAAAAGCAAGAGGAACCATTATTTAACCTCAAGGAGAATAATTCTAATTTACTTGTCAATACAATCTTCCAAGTTTGAGTCAAAAATTCTTATTTAATATATATTAAATTTCATCTTTGATAAGTAAAATATCTTAGCTCCTTACTTTTAAATTGCAATCTTATACCTTATAAAATCCACTAAATAATTTTCCTCTTTACACACACATAACCTTTTTGATACGAGACTCATACCTCTCTAATTAGTTTAATTCAATATTCTATTGTCAATTTATAATGAGATATTTAATAACTATATACATTTGTATGATCCTACCTTATAATTGGGAATTTTTTTGTAAACATTTCATTTCACTTGAATGTATTAAGCAATTATTTACATACCTATTTATGTATTTATATACGCTTATCTAGTATTTTTATCTTCATAAAATTGAATGCCTTTTAAATAATACTTAAGGCCATTACAGGGGCTGAGAGTCAATTATAAGATATCTATATATATGTTTATATTTAATGGAATACCATAGCATTACAAATAAATGAACCCAACCTAAGCTGAACGATTATAAACATAGGGCATCAAATATTTATCATACTACAATTTCCATCAAATGTGAAGCTGAAACATAACCATACCTATATATGTTATTATGAATAAATCGAATACTCAAACAAAACGCCATAAGTGATTGGAAAATCTGCACCAAGAAACCATTTCTAACTAGGAACAAAGACGAATAGGGGTTCAAGTTAAATTGAAAACTCTTAAAAGGAAACATCGAACGTCTATGTTTTGGTTAATTTTGAAAGGATCCTTAACTATGAAAGCGACAGGGACAATCTCTAGATGAAGGCATTGCTATAGGTTGTATCCTTCAATGGTAACATTTGAGGTATGGTAAAGTAATAAACCGTGGTAGGCTTGCAACATTTAATATTCTCGTCTCAATCATTTAAGTCATCTCCCATCCTTATTAAAGTAAGGTTCTCAATGCAAAAGAATAAACTCCCAAACAGTAATGAACTCGACATTTAATAGCAACAGCTAAGTTAGAATCATGCATAAGAAAGTACAGTCGTCACAAGAAACAAGGAGGAATATTCTATATGTTGATACAAGTAAATAAAAACCTTGAGGAAAAGCATAAAATCCTGATCATTATGCTGACCCCCGGTTATTGTCTTAGCTACTCTATCTCCAAGGCTCGTCTTAGACTTTTATAGCACCTGAGCCTCTCCTACTATTATTAGGTGAAAAGACTATATTGGCGAAGGTGTTACTTAATTAGCTGAATATCGTAATACTTATTCTCATATGCGAAGTAAAGTGCTAAGTATGTGGGCTTGGTCACCGTTCAAGTAAAATAACACCTTCCAAAAGAGTGGAGCAAGCTAAATAAACCAGGCCATAAAATGGTATATGCACAAAATGACTTTTCAAGGAAACTGTCAAAGTCTTCGAATTGATGTCGCACTCTAAAACACATCCTAACACTGTAAGCTACGCTTGTGAAATAGGTGCGCGCAGACACACAGGTATAGCAGATGAGGGCTGCGCCAACTTCAGACATCAATAATCCTTATTGCATTACATATATAGTTGATAATTTGGTGCGCAAATTGTAGATTTGGATTGGCGAATGAAGTGAGTTTTCTTGGAGCACTATCGTTGCAAGATATGTATGCTACAAGGATATGGGAACATACAAAAAGGTACGCGAGTTTCTTGATGACATGCCCAGGAGAGATGAGATTTCATGGACTACCATTATCACCCGTGCATAACAGTTTGAGGTCAAGGAATCATAGAAGAGCAAGACTTAATGCCACACGATGGAAGCAACCAAAGAGTCCAAGTTGAATGAAAGATTAAGAGGGAATTGACAAAGCTTGTTTTTCATTTAACTTATACATGGTAAATATAATATCAAAAGCCAAAAGAGAAACTTAGATAACGAACACCCACCACAGCATATAATCAGTTCATCAATACAAAAATCTGCGGTCAAGCCATAAAATTTGGAAGAAGAATTTGTCTCTTCACAAAAAGATAATAAAAACCAAATCGACACACCCACTATGAAGATTAACATGGAAGGAATATAACCCTGGGTGCCACTTGATGAAGAAGAAGACTCGCTAGTTGCACTTGATAAGCAACAGAAAATCCAGGAAACCTAAATCGAGTACCTTACAAAACAGCCTATCACTAATTAATATGACATAAGGCCAACATAAGAAGGAATAAGTTGTAGACTGATCAACGCTAAATGGGATATGGTGAAACCAAAAAACAAATGACCCCCTAGCAAAGTGGATGAGAAAAAGAATGATGCCACAATGTAAACCGAAAGGATAGACTCAGAGATCAAAGCTAAATGATTCAGTTTTAAAGAGGTACGCCTACACTACAACCAAGAGGCGCCTATAAACAAGGATGCTAAATGAACCAATTATGAAAGCTACAATTTCCTCAAGACACACTTTGAATAATGGACAAAAACTCCAACCCTATGGGCGAAAAGAAAGATATTTCAGAATTCAAATCTAGCATTCACAACGCATCACTATTCAGACATTAATTTCCAACAGACGAAGATAAGATATTGTTACATTATTTGAAAACCAAAATTACGAAAAAAGCAAGACCAAACTGGATTTACAATTGAAGATGGAGACGAAGTATTAAGACGATTGTTTCTTCTGCAGTCCCCAAAATCCGTCCTCTGTTCCCAAAATCCACCTCCAAGAATGCTTCAAGCTGTATATTTTCTTTTACGTTTATTTTCAGAGCAAATTTTACTTGTTCCCTAAAAAACCCAAAATTAATTGCCGACCTTTTCCCCCATAATTGAGCATTCTTAAAAATCTGAAAAGGATTAGTATTTTGGAAAACAAAAATCAAATGCTTAATCATAAAAACTCAAAAATCAAAAACTTTCCCTCTGATGCTCAGTTGACTGTGCATGCACTTGCATGCCAAATGTTTCCCAATTTTATCTCTTTTTAATTACTTTTTTGTGATTTAACATTATCACTTAATTTCCAATTTAAACACATTATCCACTACATTTGTATTTAAAATAACATTATTAATAAATGCAAATAGTATTCTATTATATTCTTTCAAATATTCATCATTAATAAAATTATTAATATATAATTATCGAATCATTATAACTTAACAAATTAATTTAATAATTAGTAATCACTATCACCACAAAATACTTTTCCACAAATATATCGTATTTAACTAATATTTACTTCCAAATTAATTTAAGTGACCTTGTAAATCAATTTAAATTGATTACTCAAGGCTAATTATAGGATTAACTTTATGATATAATTTTGAAATCAAATTAAATTAAATAATAGAATCAACAAGTCCAGAAGACATCTCAAATAAACAACTTACTCAAACGTCAAACGTCACCAAGGGCTAAAAGCCAAGGGGTACTACATATTTGAATTTTT
>VDFB02295108.1:0-77869 GCA_007258455.2 Sequoia sempervirens
AGAGAGTTGGAGAGACTGGGAGAGTGGGAGAGAGGGTGGTAAAGGGTATGAGAGAGAGGGAGAGAGGATGGGAGAGGGTTGGAGAGGGTGGGAGAGATTCGAAGGGCATGGGAGAGAGTGGGTTCAGGTCTCTCACTCACTCAATCACTCCCTCTATCTCTCTCCTTCTATCTCTCTCCCACTCCCTCCCTCTCTATCTCAACCCTCTCCCTCCTACCCCCTCTCCCTCTCTTAGGTCTCTGTCTCTCTCTCTCAGTCACTCCCTCTTTTTCTCTCCCCTCTACCTTTAATCATAAACCTTAAACTCTTAACCCTTGAATCCTATACCCTCTACCCTTGGCCCTTCCCCCCTCTATCTCTCTCCCACTCCATTCCTCTCTCTCTCTCACACACTCATTCCCTCTATCTCTCATCCCTCTACCCTTAACCATCTACCCAATAAATCTTTAAAAAAACAACTTTATTATAACAAAAGTGCATTATGAATAAGTAGAGACATGGTCGTTTAGCAAGAAATAATTTGCTTGCGTTATAACGTCAGCGCATTTTTTATTGCACTAAAAACGGTAAAAAACACAATATACCTATGATGTCGGCCCACATTCTACATATTCTCCTGGTTTTGTGCGTGCTCCAACAAAAAGTAGCTTTTTGGTGATTGAGTGAAGTGTGCATGCATGATTTTTAGATTCCACCACCTTTTTCATGATATTTCCATCACCTTTGCATGAAATAGCAGATTTTTCATGTTGAAAGGAATATAATATGAATTCAAGTTTGAATTACAGTGATAACTGATATACAATTGAAGTTTGGAGGGGAACAAGCTTTTGAAAAAGTCAAATATTTGAGGAGTTTGAGGAAAGAAGAAAAGGCTACATAATTGGGTAGAACACCTCCATTTGAAACTTTTTTTTTTAGGTATGTGAAGTCTTTGTACATTTTCTTTCATTCTATTATGGCTTGCTTTCATTTTTATTTTTTTTCTTATTCCATGTTGATCAAATTGTTTGTTTTTCATGTTACAACCTTAGGTTGTCAATGGACATTTTAAATTACACAATTCTATACACTTTCCTATTACATTTTTAAATCACATCTCTTTGAGCCATTTTGTTAAATTTAACAATTGACTTTCTTTGTGTATGCTTCCAAAGCTTTCATTGAGGTATTTTTTCAAATAGTTATACAAACCAGCTGATTGCCTTGTCTATGCTACCAAATTTTCCATACATGTCTCTAAAAAATTGGAATATACTCCTAATGTAGTAGTGGGATGCCTGCAAAATACAAATGCACAACTGGACAATCTACAAACAAATTTACAATTTACAATTTCATCAGGACCTCTTCTTTCAAAAAATTCACATTGTTTAGGTTGTGGCATATCAAAGTCACTCAATTGGGTATAATTCCCCACACAACCTTCTCACTTCTCAGCAGACCCCCAAATCCAAAAATAGTCTTTACTTAGGTCTCAAAACAAAAGATTTTCCAGGTTTTAGGACCTTCATGCTCAAATAGGTTTCCAATACAAAAACCCTCAATTTTCTCATAAATATCTAGGGTTTTCTATATTTCAAAACTCCCAGGCATTCCAAGCCTCACCAAAGCATCAAACAAAATAAACCTTCACTAGGCCTTTAGCCTCATTAGATCTCAAAAACACCACTTTGGTTCCTCCTTTTCATGCCAAAAACTCACATTCTCAGCCTAAGATAACATCACCAGCCCTATAGACTCCTTACCACTATTAAAAGAAACATGAAACTTGAAAACAACATATTATAGGCCTTTCCTTCGAATCGCAGGTCACCATAGTGGGAGGAAAGGCGCCATCTTTAAATTAAAGTAAAACTCATACCTTGCTGGTCTGTACAGGCTGATCATGAAGAATGGAGTTTTTCGTTCACCGAAACAACCAAAAGAGTCTCAAAATAGATTGAATTCCAAGTTAAGACCTGCCACCATAGTGATTTATGAATTTCTAATCATGGGAGGCCTGTACTGGGCTGTACACAAGAAAAAGAAACTGAAAACACAGAAAAAATACTTGAAACTCCACAGTTTAGGCATTGAGTAGAGCACCAAATTCTCAAAATAAATTCATTGAACACTTTATTCAGGCTTGTATGATGTTTTTATACATTTTCAAATAATGAATCCCAACTTCCTTCAACACCCATAACCACCCTTGAACCACTAAACCTTCATTAAGCCTAAAAGTACTAGTATTAGCAATGGTTTGCTTAATAAGCTTCATTATGCAAATTTGTTGTTCTATAGACCTAGGACCATTTAGACACCTTATTTTACCCATTACAAAGCCTTTCAACATATCCAACAATCACCAATTATCAATTTTTCTACACTTTTAAGGGCCCAAATTAGCCCACTTTTAGAAAGGGACCACCTTCAAAACTTGTCCAAATCTCCTCAAACCTCGAGGAAGCACTTTATATCTATAAAAAATTAAAATTATAGCATTAGACTGTAGAGATTCAATCATTTACCACCCAAACCATAAAACCCTCTCCTTAGGCTTAGAAACCATATGTTTTATTGAAAGTAGCACTTTCCAAACACTCCAAAACTTGAAAACTATTGAAACAAGCCTAGTATACCTTGCTCATGCTCAATCTAACATAAAATAATGTTTCCCAACTCAGAAACTCAATTTCAGTCACTAAAAGCTCAATTTTGTTAAGGAAAACTAACATTTGAAAGAGGTGACCGTTGGTCTCCCTCTTTAATAGACTTTTACAACCCTTCACTATTAGTTAATTTGACTTGACTTAGCACTTTTTGCACAGGTAAAATTATTCGTCATGCCAAAGAAACGAACTGTTAAGAGGAAAAAACTAATAGATGATCAGCTCCAAGCCTTTAGAGATAAAGAGAAAAAATGGATGAGGGAATATCATGAAAAACAAAAATTGGGAACGATTGACAAAAATAAGCCAGTTGAAGAGGAACCTCAACCATCAAAAAGAGAAAAGAAATTGGCAACACAAAGGGAACAAATGTGAAAAAGTCATGCTAGGGGAGATGCAGATACCATAGTTGGAGACACACCCTCTACTGCAAGTGAATACGAAGGGACACCATTAAGCATAAGAAAATATGGAGGGACACCATCTACCATAGGTGAGTATGGTTGGACACCATCCACCACGTCTGAAGTTGAGAGTACATCATCACTCAGATTTGACGAACAAGGTATGCCATCATCCCCATGTGAACCTCAAGGTATGTATTCTATTCCACCCTTTGTCGAAGGTACACAATCTAGCCCACCTAATTAAATATTGATGAAATTGCTAATGTTGAGATGTATGTACCCACCTAGAATTTTGCATAGAAAGCCAAAAAAAATTATTAATATTGATGAGGATATTTTACAGCGCATGGAAGGTAAGATTCCAGAATGCACTTGTAGAAGATATGCTAATAATATTTGGAAAATGTTCTTTGAAAGGCTAAATGAGATCGGAAGATGTCAACTATTTGTTCAAATGATGTGGGGTTTAAAGTACAAAAACATCATGAATACTCTTGGGTTGAGAACATCGAATGCATCAAGTGAAAACATTATTATGAAGAATCTAATGGATGCTTATGAGAGTGTGGGTAAGACCTCACGCTCAAAGGATAGTAATGTCACATGACGTGTCATTACACCGACTTTGGTAAGTTATCAAGAAAATAGATCTCGTCTCATTAAAAAGACAAGTGTACAAATGGGAATTAGTAGAAAAACTTTATCAAAAGTCATTCAAAGGCGGCAAAGAATTAAGGGCACCAATTCAAATGAATTATGGGCATTCTTGGGAAGACTGCCACATAAAGATAAAAAATTTGTTGAAGCATTGAGAACACTAATTTAAGATTATTGGAAGAATAATACAAGGCCATCTCTAAATATAAGGGATGTCGTAAGAAGAAGAATCAGTAGTCGAAACCGTGAGCCACATCCAAAGCATTTTTTGGATACGACTCAAACCCCATTTTTTCATAAATTTCAAAATGCTTATCCTCAAATTAGTATTTCTCAAAGATTTTTTGAAATGCTTAAACCATTTTATGTCAAGATAAATCACACATGCACTACTTTTTGTTGTAGAATACATATTGAATTTGCTAACCATTATGATGTTTACCATTCTATATGTTTAGATTTGCATACTAACAATGTTTTGCAGGATTGTGGCATAGAAGCCCCACCAAAATCTTCATGTGGTGGCTTGCAACGAATGCTAGTATGTCGACATATGGAAAGTACAGATGAGGTGGGACATAAACTAGTAGATTTTGGGAAGTATAAAATAGTGGCATATGCTACAAAAGATGGGTCTCAAGCAAAAAGGTGTGATTTGGTTATTGAGAAGATTCCAGTGTATCAGTTTATGTCCATGTTTCATAAGAATCTAGTGTATGAGTATTACTTGTGTCATTGTGTTGAGGCCAAAAATAAATTGGAAGCACCAGTTATAGATGGAGAAAACATCAAATACCCTACAGGCTCAGTTGTTCTTATTGGAACGTGGCTTAGAAGGTACCCACATAAGAGTGCTAAACATTGGTTGTTTGAGGACTTTGATACGCATAGTAAGATTCTTCATTACTCGAACCTTGTTGTGGCATCCAATGTTCATTTGAGAAAATATGGGGGTAGACATTTGAACAAGACCTTGTGGAAGGTCCGTGAGTCTGACCATGAGGCAATACTTGACACAATAAAGAGTAGAGCAGATCCAGATGGTTCATTGGATTAATTTGTAAGTATATGCACAATGGTTCTTATTAATTTATAATTGTATCCATGTTAATTTGTTTGATTCCAATGCTCTCATGTCTTATTTTACTTTGTGTATCTGTAAGTAACCCGGTAAAAATTGAATGGTGTCCCCTTGCAAAAAATGCAGATTTATGAGTCATCCAAGAGAATCTCAGGCATAAAAGCAATGCAACATCCCTATTTTGATGATCTTGATGAATCTCAATTATGATTTTCAGCCATTACAAAAGTGTGTGCGAAGCTTGGTGAGGGAAAGTTATTCATTTGAAGTTAACCTTATCATGAATACCTATGATGTAGACATTATAGGAGCATCTCGAATTTCAAGATATTCTAGATTCATGAGAGGTGTTGTGTGCAATAGGTATCTTGGAACTCGCAGTGAATATGTATGAGCAGAAGTGACTAAGCTGAGAGACTACCATGCCTATCTGTAAGTGCCTTCCATCTATTTTCATTTCATTTCCATTTTGGACATGATTTGTTTCTTTTTATTCTTTTACTTTGCCTATCTGTAACTAAACTAGTAAAAATTGATTGGTCTCTCCTTGTAGAAAATGTTGATTTTGGAGCCATCAAAGAGAATCTCAGCCAAAAAAGCAATGCAACATCCTTATTTTGATTATCTTGACAAATCTCAATTTTGATTTCAAACCATTATAAAAGATTGTGTGAAGCTTTGTGAGGGAATCTCAAGTTTCTCATTTGAAGTTAACCTCTAAATGAGAACCTATGATGTAGACATTATAAGAGAATCCCAAATGTATGAATGACATTATAAAATATCTATGAGAACAGAGTACCTAAGGCATTGTAATGAGATTTACTTGTAATGAAATTTATTGAAATAATGAAATTTGGTGTAGGGGCACCAAGGTTATTGAGAAAATTTCGTTCACAAAAATATTTTAAGTTAGTTTTGTGTTTTGAGCTTTGTCAATTGAATAAGGTCATAGCACATCCACAATTGATTTATAATGTAATAAGTCATGTTAGTTACAAAAAGAATAGTTACGCATGATTGGAAAGATGTAGAATCATTTGTAAAGGCTATTTAAAGCCTCTCGAAGGCTATTTAAGTCAATATTTGAATTTGTATCCTTTTGAAGGAAAATATTTGAATATGGTTGTAAATGTACTATTAGTGAGATTGAGATTGTTAACCTTCAGAGAGTAGCATTATTTATGTTGATGAAATTTCCTTTAGATGCAAGGATTCAAAGCACATCAACCATGTGGTACAAATGATTAAACCCTAGAGATGATATGTAGCAATGAAAGAGTCTAAAAAGGAAAAGAGAGCTACACTAGTGACTCAAGAGAAACTTTAGTGATGCAGAGTCAAGGTGGAGAAGACTCAAACAAATCAGATTTTAGTAAATCAACAACCTTTATTATTTCATTTGGCCATCTTGGAACAACTACCAACAAAAAGGCTTCCAAACTCAACAATTTGGCTTAAATTTTAGAGAATTCATCTCAAGGACCATCTCATCATCAATATAGCATCTACTCAAACCCCTAAAACCATTCCCAAGCCGGACATACAATTTTTCTTTGCAATTTCTTGGAGATCCTTCAAACTGCCCTACAAAAAGGCTACAAAATTAGCCATGTTTTACAAACAAACTACTCTTTAAACTTATTCTAACCCCACAAGGTCTTGGAAAGTAATCAAATAGGTCACAAAACTCCCAATTCCATGGGTTTTAGAAAATCACTCAACCTCTAAGCCATAATTTCTTAAAACCCTCAATTTCCTAACAAATACCTAGGGTTTTTAGCATCTCACAACTCCAAGGCCTTCAAAACCTCACCAAAGCATAAAACAAGTTTTTTAGGGTATGCACACACATAATAAACCTTCACCTGGCCTTTAGACTTAGTAGATCTCAAAAACATCACTTTGGTTCCTCCATTTCAAGCCAAAATCTCACATTCTCAGCCTAAAACAACATCACCAACCCTATAAATGCCTTACCATTATTAAAAGAGTTAAGGAAACTTGAAAAAAATTATATTTTAAACCTTTCCTCTGAGTCACAATTCACCACAGTAGGAGGAAGGGCTCCATCACAAAAATTAAAGTAAACTCAGATCCTTCTGGTCTATACAGGCTGAATAAAGAAAAATGGATTTTCCTTTGACTAAAACAACCAAAGGTATATCAAAATAGATTGAAATCTAGGTTAAGACCTTCCACCAAAAATTTTCATGAATTTATATTCATAAGAGGCCTGTACTAGGCTATACACAGAGAAAAGAAACTGAAAAGCTCAAAAAAATGTTGAAATTCCACTGTTTTAGGCATTGTGAAGAGCACCAATCTTCAAAAAAAATATTGATTAAATCCCCATTCAGGCTTGAATGATGTTTTTAATACATTTAAAATGAGAATAATTTCCCTTCAATTCCCATAACTACCTTTGAACCACCAAACCCTTATTAAGCCTACAAATACTAGTATTTAACAATGGTTTTGATTAATAAGCTTTATCATGCAAATTTATTATTCTAAAGGCCTAGGACCACTTAGACACCCTTATAACATGAATTTTAGACTCTTTCTCTACACTCCCATCTATGTTTTACATAATTTTCCTTTATGGAAATATCAACAATTATTTAATTCAAGAGTGCTTTTGCACATTTGTCCACCCTAACCTACTAATTCCCAAAGTACATAAAAGATTGGTCTATTAGACCTTATTCAAGAAAAAAAGACCTCAACATACTAACATTTACCAAATGTACTCCCAATTTACCATGAAACAATCACAAATTTAGGGTGAGGTGTGAGTGCTCCTGCACCATTCAACTTTCAAAAACAAAGTCAATTAGGCTGGCAGACATTTGGATTGGGCTATCATTTGGTGGAAGAGGAAGAAAGATGACTAGAACTCTATAAGCCCACCATCTAGATTTTGGTATTGAACCATGAGAGTAGAAGAGAGAGTTGATATCATGTATCAATACATTAAGCATGCATTCTTCCAACCAATGAAGAAGGAGATGATTACTTTGCTTCATTTTCATTTGCATAAGCATATCAAGGCATGGGAATCAAGAAGACCAAGGATGTCTAGTTTTATGTGGAGGTAATGGATGTGGTCCAAACTTTAGGAGGGTCAAGAAGGTCAATGTATGATCTTGATTAAATTGAGGAAGAACAACAAGAGAGGGACATGCAAAATAAAATCAATACAGAGTTTCAAGGATTTTTCAAGTGAGTAAGAGAGCTATGGGAGTAGCCTCATCTAAAATATTTTGAACTAGAATTTGATATGTACCATTTAGAGAGCTTGGTTTTCATGGAGTTCCTTTCAAATCCTTTTCTTTTATTATTCTTATGGTAAACTGTTTGGTAGAGTTGGTGGAATTACCTTTCTTAGTAATCACTATTAGTGAGATTGAGATTGTTAACCTTGAAAGAGTAGGACTTGGGAAAAAGGAATTGATATGGCTATTTCTTTCAAAGACTTCAAGCGGGATGTACTCCACATTGATGTCATTCCTCAATCTTCACTTGATGGCATCAAGGAATGGATGAACTCCATGGTTATAAAGTATTATGAAAGTAGAATGAACTTGTACTAGCAGCCAATTTTGAAGGCTATTGCTGATGTTATTCAACCATGAGAGCAGAAGAGAGAGTTGATATCATGTATCAAAACATTAACCATGCATTCTTCTAGCCAGTGGAGAAGGAGGTGATTACTTTTCTTCATTTTCATTTGCATAACCATATCAAGGCGTGGGAACCAAGAAGACCAAGGATGTCGAGTTTTATGTGGAGGTAATGGATGTGGTCCAAACTTTAAGAGGGGCAAGAAGGTCAATGTATGATTGTTAACCTTGAGAGAGTATTTATGTTGAGGAAATTTCCTTTAGATGCAAGGATTCAAAGCACATCAATCACATGTGGTACAAATGATTAAATCCTAGAGATGATCTGTAGCAATGAAAGAGTCTGAAAAGATAGACAGAGCAACATTGGTGACTCAGGAGAAACTTCAACTTTCAAAAACATAGTCAATTAGGCTGGCAGACGTGTGGATCAGGCCAACATTTGGTGGAAGAGGAAGAAAGATGACTAGAACTATAGAGGCTCACCATACTAGATTTTGGTATTCAACCATGAGAGTAGATGAAAGAGCTGATATCATGTATCAAAACATTAAGCATGCATTCTTCCAGCCAGTGGAGAAGGAGATGATTACTTTGCTTCATTTTCATTTGCATAACCATATCAAGGCATGGGAACCAAGAAAACCAAGGATATCGAGTTTTATGTGGAGGTAATGGATGTGGTCCAAACTTTAGGAGGGACAAGAAGGTTCATGTATGATTGGTGCAATAGCACCATTCATTAGGTTCTGTTCATCAAGGAAAATAAGGAGTAGAATATCATCAATTTACTAAAACTGGTCTGAACTTGTACATTTGAAGGTTTTGAGTCAATAAAAATGGCTTTTTGACCCATTCTTCTTTCTGTAGCCTCTGTAACTTGAGGAATGGGTCTACACTAACATTATTAAGGTTTGGGAATGATGTGTTAGTGTTGGGGAGGTCTGAAAGTGAGATGGGTGTGAAACCCATGTGTGTAAAAGTGAGTTTTCTTTAAGAAAAATGGTGGTTTTGAAGAGTCAAATTGTGTTTTTGTGTAGGGAAGCATTATTTTATGATTGTTTAAGATTTTTTAGGGTATCGAAAACTTTTTTGAGTCATTTTTAGGTTGTGGTTAGCTTTCGAAGTATCATTTTCAATAAACCCCTAGCGTTTAGGCTATAATAGAGGGTTTTGTGGTTTACCCATTGTACAGTGGTATAACTGAGATATGATTGTGGATTTTGAAGTTTTGACACCTTATAATTGCTTCCCCAAGAGTTGGTAAGGTTTGGATAAGTTTAGAGTATAGACCCTTTGTTCAACCGGATCGATCCCTTAAGGGTCCAAAGGGAAAAATGACTACAAACTTCAGCATGAGGTTACTTGGACACCGTGACACTTAGAAACTTCTCATCTAATCTTATGGGATTGATTTGGGCCCCTATACAATAACCTCTCTTGGTTTTCATTATCTCAGAGTGGTTTTCCCATGGTGTCTAGTTCTTAGTTGATTGAAAAAGTGTCAAATGGAAGTAGTGGAAAGTTGCAAGGTCGTGCAACTCTTGTTCTGCAACTCATGTGACCGAATAGACTATTCTAATGCATCTGAATAGGAATTTTTATCCTAGGCATGGTCCTCTTTTTCACCCAAACATGTGGAATCGCTTCGAGCTACATTCAACTGGATCGATCCCTTAAGGATCCAAAGGGAAAATGGCTGCAAACTTTAGCATGAGGTTACTCAAACACTATTATGCTTAGAAACTTCTCGTCTAATCCAATGGGATGATGTTGGACCCCTCTCCAATAACCTCTCTCTATTTTTGTTATCTCATAGTGGTTTCCCCGTGGTGTCCATTTTTTAGTTGATGGAAAAAGTGTCAAATGGAAGTAGTGGAAAGTTGCAAGGTGGTGCAACTTTCATTCTACAATTCGTGTGACCAAACAGATTGCTTCAACACATCTGAATAGGAATTTTTATGCTAGGAATGGTTCTCTTTCGTACCCAAACACGCAGAATCACTCTGAGCTACATTCAACTGGATCGATCCCTTAAATGTCCAAAGGGAAAAATGGCTACAAACTTCATCATGAGGTTACTTGAACACCGTGATCCTTAGAAACTTCTTGTTTGATCTGATGGGATCATGTTGGGCCTCTCTACAATAAAATCTCTTGGTTTTGATTATCTTGGAGTGGTTTTCCCGTGGTGTCCAGTTTTCAGTTGATGGAAAAAGTGTCAAATGGAAGCAGTGGAAAGTTGCAAGGTGGTGCAACTTTCATTCTACAACTCGTGTGACCAAACATACTACTCCAATGCATCTAAATAATAATTTTTATGCTAGGAATGGTCCTCTTTCGCACCCAAACACATAGAATCACTCCGAGCTATGTTCAACCGGATCGATCCCTTAAGGGTCCAAAGGGAAAAATGGCTGCAAAATTCAGCATGAGGTTACTCAGACACCGTGATGCTTAGAAACTTCTCATTTGATTTGATGGTATTATGTTGGGCCTCTCTACAATAACCTCTCTCATTTTTCATTATCTCAGAGTGGTTTTCCTGTGGTGTCCAGTTTTCAGTTGATGAAAAAGTGTCAAATGGAAGTAATGGAAAGTTGCAAAGTGGTGCAAATTTCATTCTGCAACTTGTGTGACCAAATGGACTGTTCCAATGCATCTGAATAGGCATTTTTATGCTAGTAATGGCCCCCTTTCACACCCAAACACGCAGAATCGCTCTAAGCTATGTTCAACTAGATTGATCCCTTAAGGGTCCAAAGGGAAAAATGGCTGCAAACTTCAGCATGAGGTTACTTGGACACCGTGATGCTTAGAAACTTCTTGTCTAATTTTATGGGATCACATTGGTCCCCTCTATAATAACCTCTCTCAGTTTTTATTATCTCATAGTGGTTTTCCTATGGTGTCCAGATTTTAGTTGATGGAAAAAGTGTCAAATGGAAGTAATGGAAAGTTGCAAAGTGGTGCAACTTTCGTTCTGCAACTCGTGTAACCAAATGGACTATTCCAATGCCACCGAATAGGCATGTTCACACTAGGAATGGTCCTATTTCTTATCCAAACATGCGGAATCACTCTGAGCTACGTTTAATCGGATTGATCCCTTAAGGGTTTGAGTGTAGTATGTTGAAATAGGCCATTCCACCTATTGTTCAGGTTGTGTCTCAGTGATATGGGCCTGATGTAAGTAAGATAAGGACTAGGAATAATAAAATAGCATTAGTAAGGGAATTGGAAGAGATTACTAATGCTTCCCTTGTTGAAAATTCAAAACTGAGGCCTCTTAAAAGCAAGGCTAGAAGAGGTGAAAAGAAGAAATTGCTTGAAAATAAGTTAGAATAGGTTGGAAATAGGGTGAGATTATGGAGTTTGATGTGTTCAAAAGGTCTTCAAGGACATGGGATGTCAAAAGTATGTTATGGCATGACATGCCCTAGTTGGGAAAACAGGGGTTTTGAATGAAAAAGAGAGTTTTGAGGGAGTAAACGTGGGAAAAGTCAAGGGGAAACATAATTTGGTGGTCAATTAAGTTTGCGCAGGAAAAATGAAGAGTGTTTGAATAGGTTTTGAGGTTCAGGTTCGGGGGTTCGGTTTGCTGGTTTGGCCAAAATTTTTTGGAGGGGGGTTTAGTTTGTTTTGGGTTCGTTGGTACAAAAAAATGTAAAAAAAAAATATATATCTATGCAGCCTAGAAGCATGAATTAGGATTAAAATATCACATATCATCATATAAACAACAAAACCACCATAAACTTGAATGTCATTTAAAACAACAAAATTGCCAAAAAAAAATGTGTTTATAACCTACAAAAAAATGTGAATAAAATTGCGTTGATTTTTGCGTGAAAAAAAACCATGAGACCATAGCTTGTTGCTTACTATTATGCTTTGATAGATTTTTTCCAAGCATCCATAGCTTTTTCGAAAGTAATTTTTTTATGCTTTTAGCCATAACAGCAAGGCAGTGAATTGTTTGATAAAATGCTTTGGTAGACATGTATGAAAAATGTGGTAAAATAGACAAGGCAATGAACTGTTTGAAAAATGCCTCAAAGAAATGTGGTTTCATGGTGATGGAATGGCATGACGAATGCCATGACAAGAAAATTTCTATGGATTGTCATGGCATTCCACCACCATTGAGACCACATTTCTTTGAGGATTTTTTCAAACATTTCAACTTTGTCTATGCTATTGCTTATTATTATGCTTTGATAGATTTTTTCCAAGCATCCATAGCTTGTTTGGAAGTACCTATTTTAGGCTTTTAGCCATAGCAGCAAGGAGGTGAACTGTTTGATAAAATTCTTTGGTAAACATGTATGAAAAATGTGGTAGCATAGACAAGGTAGTGAACTATTTGAAAACATGCATCAAAGAAATGTGGTCTCATGGTGATGGAATGCCATGACAATCCATAACAATTTGCTTATCATGGCATTCCATCACCATGAGACCACATTTCTTTGAGGAATTTTTTCAAACAATTCATTGCCTTGTCTATGTTATTGCTTACTATTATGCTATGATAGATTTTTTCCAAGCATTCATAGCTTGTTCGAAAGCACCTGTTTTAGGAGTTTAGCCATAGCAGCAAGGCAATGAATTGTTTGATAAAATGCTTTGATAGACATGTATGAAAAATGTGTTAGCATAGACAAGGCAGTGAACTCTTTGAAAAAATGCCTCAAAGAAATGAGGTCTCATGGTGATGGAATGCCATGACAATCAAATTCTTTTGATTGTCATGGAATTCCATCACCATGAGACCTCATTTCTTTGAGGCATTTTTTCAAAGAGTTCACTGCCCTATCTATGATATTGCTTACTATTATGCTTTTGATAGATTTTTTCCAAGCATCCATAGATTGTTCGAAACCACTTGGTTTAGGCTTTCAGACATAGCAACAAGGCAGTCAACTATTTGAAAAAATGCTTTGGTATACATGTATCAAAAATGTGGTAGTATAGACAAGGCAGTGAATTGTTTGAAAAAATGCCTCAAAGAAATGTGGTCTCATAGAATGCCATGACAAGCAAATGAAATTGGGAGCTACTCCTAGTTATTAGTTATGCAATGTGAATTAATTGCATAATTTACTAGGTTGAATTTGTAAAAACTATATTGTAATTGAAATTTTGTCATCTATCAGCATCTAGTTATTAGTTATGCAATGTGAAGCAATGCAATGTAATCAATGATATGAATATAAACTACAAAAATCTTTTTTTTACAATTTATTAGTTAAACTCTTTATTTTATTTTCTCTTTATATCTCTATGCTATGAAAATTCCTTTAAATTTTTTTTTAAAAGTTTTTATCTCTTGTTCTACTTTTTTTTACCTTTTTTTTTAAATCTGATTTTTTTTTTCGATTTTTTCTAGACTTTTTCCCAATTTTTTCAAAAAATCTTATACTTTTGGTTTGCTGATATTTTCCCCAAAATATTTTTGCTGCTATGGTATAAACACAAATATTTTTGTACTATCAAGGATACTTTTTGAAACTTCCATGCATTGCTAATCTAAAAGGAAAAGTCTTTTTCCTAATATGTATGCAACCATGCTTTTGACATTGTCAAAAAGAGCAAAACTTCCTGAATAATGCAAAGGCATTGCCAACTAGTTCTAACTCTTCACATGAGACAAGAGAGATGTTGGAGAGTACATCAAGTAAGTGAGACCAAAAGTATAATGTGTTTTAGTTTGTAGTATTCCTTTGTTTCTCTATAAATTGGAATCTTTTTATCAATCATTTCATGGAATACCAATTGAAAACATGGTTTTTGCTTTTAGATACTTAGTTGTTTACTATCAATCAATTAATTTATTCAAGACAAACCATGAAGGAAAACAATGATCAATGCTATGACTAACGAATTAATAAGTATACATGTGAATAAGTCAAGCATGTACATGTATAAGGGAAGCACAAGTAGTAACAAACACGTATGCCTTGAAGTATACACATGAATACATGGTATACACAACTTAATACAAAGTATATGCACAAATACAAGGTATACACATGAAAATGCGTAAGTCACAAAGTATACATTGGAACACACATAAGTCAAAAAGTATACACATAAGTTGTAAAGTATACACTTGAATACATGTAACTCATATCTATTGAACCATGAATTTATAATGCAAATATGGACACCATCGATAAAAAATATTTGTATTAGCCAAATAGCCATGTATACATACATCAATATATGTTGATATAAGTATAAAATATAGTTACAAAATAGCCATATAGGCTTAAGAGAATTCCATATAGGCATACAATGTCAAATATATCCAATACAAAATATGTACAAAATTGCCATGTCTAGGCATACAACAAAGGGCTTTGTAATCAAAATTCATTTCTCTCCATGCTCTAGAAATAAATTATTTCCCTTTGTTTGGTGCTCCAATGGCGATAAGTCTTTCACTCACTTCTGCTATGCTCGAGGAGTGCTTTTGCTCCTCCTCCTATAGTTTAGCTCCTGGTGAAGTTTTAACTATTACAATAAGAAGTAAAGACAATAATGTATAGAAATTACATTATAAAAAATGATATATTTAACAAAATAATCACTTATGGCCATCTCATGATCACTCTCCATGATGGAAATATTTGCATGTCGATACTCAGGCATGCTCAAGCCCTGTATAAACCATCCAAATATGAATTAAACTATGAATCAATAATGGTTTGATTTTTCACTAGAACTAACATCTATCAGAGCCATCGAGGATTGTATAGCGGATGAAACACTGATATCCATTTCCCTTGTAACATTTGGAGGTGTTTCCACAACCAACATTTGAAAATAAAACAATAAATTATTCAATCACAAAAAAGTTACAATGGCGATCCACGTCATGACTTATAATGTATGAGATCTAATGAACAAAATTTTGAGTACAAGTATCAAACTATATATTTCTGGTAGGCATTGGCAGTTTGATAGGAAGACCAAGCATGATGGGGAGAAGAACACATACTCCATTGTGAAGGATGGGAGGACTTACAACCTTTCACCTCTCCTATAAGAAGACAAGGCAAAGCATGAAGGGCCTAGTGTTTTGATGGTGGGTGAGAAGGAATTCATGAAGACCTCAAAGGAAGGAGGAGGAGGAGGATTCTTCTTGATAATGAAGCCAAAAAGTGAAGTAGATCTGCCCACAAAGAAGAAGGAAGATGCACCAAAGGAATTCCAAGAGTTGTTGGAAACGTACATAGACATAACAGTGAATGAATTACCTAGTTCCCTACCTACCATTAGGGATATAAGCCACCATATTTATCTGATTTCGAGGGCTACATTACCCAATAAGGCTGCATACAAGATGACACCTGCTCAAAATGAGGAGATTGAAAGACAAGTGCAAGAGTTGATGGATAAAGGGCTAGTGAGGAAGATTTTGAGCCCATGTGTTGTTCCTACTATCCTAGCACCAAGGAAGGATGGGAATTGGATACTTTGCATTTATTCAAGATCCATTAATAGGATCACAATAAGATATAGGTTCTCGATGCCAAGAATGGAGGACCTCATGGATTGTCTATCAGGAGCATCTTACTTTTCCAAGATTGATCTAAAGATCAGGTACCATTAGATAAGGATTAGAGAGGGAGATGAATGGAAGACAACTTTTAAGACTAATGAAGGGCTCTATGAGTGGTTGGTGATGCCCTTTGGGTTATCAAATGCCCCTAGTACATTTATGTGCCTTATGAATGAGGTATTGAGACCTTTCATTGGAAAGTTTGTTGTAGTTTATTTAGATGGAATCCTTATGTTTAGCAAGTCTAAAGAAGAAAATTTGAAGCACCTTTACATGGTACTAAGGAGGTTACAAGACGAGAAGTTGTTGATCAATATGTGGAAAAGTGTGAATTCATGAAGGAAGAACTAGTCTACCTTGGTTTTGTCATCTACAAGGGAAGTTTGAAGATGGATCCTTAAAAGTTGGATGCTATTCTTACTTGGCCAACACCAAAATCCATGGGAGATGTGAGAAGCTTCCATGGACTTGCAAGCTTTTATAGAAAGTTCATCAAGAACTTTAGCCAAATTTGTGCACCAATCTTGGACACCATCAAAGGAGGTAACAAAGGTAAGTTTTCTTGGACCAATGAGGTTGATAAAGGGTTTGAATATCTGAAAATGAGAGTAGCACAACAGCCTATACTTGTGATCCCTGATTTTGATAAAGATTTTACCATTGAGTGTGATGCTAGCAATCAAGCAATAGGGGCTGTTTTGAGCCAAGAAGGTAGACCAGTTGCATTTTTTAGTGAGAGGTTGAATGAATCAAAGAGGAATTATTCTTCCTATGATTTGGAATTTTATGTTGTGGTCCAAGCCCTCAAAAAGTGGAGGCACTATTTGTTACCTAAAGAATTTTTTGTTTATACTGATAATCATTCCTTGAGTTTTTTGAATGCACAAGACAAACTCAGTCATAGGCACATGAAGTGAGTAGAGTCTTTGCAAGCCTATACTTTCACAATAAAGCATAAGAAGGGCCAAGAAAATAAGGTGGTAGATGCTCTTGAATAGTAGAAGGTCACTTGTAGTGCAAGAGATCCAACTCCAAATCATGGGGGTTGAAGCATTGAAGGATATGTATCATGAAGATTCAGATTTCAAGGACCTGTATACAATGTTTATGAGCAACATTTGAATTCTTTTCATGGTGAATTCTCTGATTTTTTATTGTAGAATAGTTTTCTCTTCAAAGGAATCCAATTGCATGTGTGTAAATGCTCAATGAAGGAGAGTATCATAAAGGAGAAACACAATGTGAGTCTTGGAGGTCACTTTGGCCTTGACAAGACCTTGGAACAAGTTAGGAGATTTTATTATTAGCCAAAGTTACAGGTGGATGTGAGAAGGTATGTGGAAGGCTGCACAATATTTCAAAGGGAAAAGGGAACTTCATCAAATGCAGGAATCTATCAACCACTACCCATTCCCAATAGGCCTTGGGAGTGTGTAAGTATTGACTTTGTCTTGGGGTTGCCTAGAACCCAAAGAAGTTTTGATAGTATCTTTGTGGTAGTTGATAGATTTAGTAAGATCGCACATTTTCTTCCTTTCAAATGCACCAATGATTCATCTCATATAGCATACATTCTCTTCTTTAAGGAGGTTGTTAGGATACATGGACTGCCTTTAAGCATTGTTTCTAAAGGGATTCTAAATTCATTGGTCACTTTTGGAGACCTTGTGGAAGAAACTTGGCAAAAATATATCCTTTAGTTCAACATACCATCCACAAATGGATGGACAAACTAAAGTGGTGAATAGATCATTGGGAAACCTCTTAAGATGCCTTACCAAGGAGCATGGACAAGCTTGGGATCTGATTTTACCTCAGGCTGAATTTGCATATAATGAATCCATGAATATGAGCATTGGTAGAAGCCCTTTTGAAGTAGTCTATGGCATGCACCCTAGAGGGGTCTATGAATTAAGATATCTAAAAGAAGTTGCTAAGATAAGTGCTCAAGGTGAGGACTTTGTTGTTACAATCAAGGATATTCATCAACAAATGAAGGAAACCCCTCAAAAGAATGTTGAGAAGTATAAGGAAAAGGAAAATTTAAAGAAGAGGAATGTCCAATTCAAGGTCGGAAACTTGGTGATGGAAAACTTGAAGAAGGAGAGACTTCTAAAAGGAAAGTATACCAAACTCATGGTGAAGAAGATAGGACCTTGCAAGTTGGTTGACAAGTTTGGCCAAAATGCTTATGAGATAGAGCTACCTCCTGGGGTGGCAATCTCTCCTATCTTCAACATTTCTGACTCGTATCCTTTCAAAGCTTATGTGAATGCAGATGATGGAGCAGCTACAACAACAATGGAGGATGAAGATTGGGTGAAGGAACTACCCCCTAGCCAACCTATGACTCTTGAATGCATCCTAGACACCAAGGAGATAAAGAAGAATAGAAGGAAGGTTTACAAGGAATACCTAGTCAAATGGAAAGGTCTACCAGAAGAGGATGCAACATGGAGGTCAGAAAATGATATTAAATAGCATGGAACTACTATAGAAGACCCGATCTCAAAGAGGACTTGAGATCTTTTTCTTGCTTGGGAGTATGGTGCAGGAACACCCATGGGTCTAAGGGACCTAGAATAATTTGTCATGTTTTTTTTCTTTTTTTATGGATGGAATAAGGTATTATGGACCATTTCAATGCTTTGTATTAGGTCTTCTAGGTTTTTGGTCTTGGTGACCAACTTCTTTGTACAACAAGGTCTCCATCCTCCTTTGTAAGTCTAGTGCATCTTGGAGAAATAAGGAAAAAAGGATGCCTTGTTGTATCTAGACACCTAAGGGGAGTCACCTTACTTTTTAACAAGGTTTTAAATTCATTTTACACATTTTGGAAAGCTCTTTGTGGTTGAGTTGGTAGAAGTTGCTCACATTGCCTTAACTAGGCAATTAGAAGTCAAAGCATGAGATTAGTTATTTTCCAACGTCTCTCTTTTTGAAAGATAGTTGCAAGAAGTTGGAGGGGGTCTGTAAGACTTCAAATATGCCTCTCTTGGTCGAGGCAAGGTTGATGTTGATGTTTTGAAGAAGTTTCAATAAGAATTTTGTTGTTTTTCTTGTGTTTTTTTGAAGAATTTGTTGATCCCATACTTGGTATAGACTGTATGTTCACTTTCATGCTTCAAGCCCATAATGGTTGGATAGGTAATTGAATAATTTTTCCTTTGGAATTGGAGTGGTGAGATTTCATTGAGTATCAAGGGAGATATTCCAATTTCTCTATCGGGTGGTCTAAAAACCCTTAAAATTAGGGTTTTAGGTAAAAAAATGTATATTTCTTCCATTCCCACATTGTAAAATTGCTAAATCTCGATGGGATGGAAGATATAAGGCTGTAATATCATTTCCTCAATGTTTTGGAGAATGGAAGGCTCATTTTTGGAAGTTGTACATGAATTTTGGCTTGACATCTCTATGTGGCAAGCATAATTGACAAGAAAAAAAGAGAGTTTTTGCTTGATTTTGAAGAATCTTCTTAAGAGGCACTTAGTAATGGTGGAAACAGGTGTGGAGGACCTGTAGGAGTCTGAATTTTGGCTTTGGGTTGAAGAGGAGATCCTAGATAGTCAAGACCTAGGTGGGTGTGTATAGTATCATGATGGGCCAAAAAGTGGCAATATGATGGGTATGCAGCTGATGACTATTTTTTTACCCAAAATTAATGAAATGAAAAGGTTTTTAAAGGAGTTTGCATCTTTCCACCAATATAAATTATGCTTTACTTTGAATTTAATAAGTAATTATTATTCATTTTCTATTCAAATTATGACTAAAGTCCGATTGATAGGATGATTGAAAAACATCTATAGCTTTCAAATGGTATCACATTTTTTGAATCGAAACATGTGTCACATTCTATGCTTCACATACTATAGTATTAAAAAAAAAGAAATTGAATTTCATGAAGTTTTGACCAAGTTAAGGTGGTCATACATAGGAGTTTTTATATTTTTAAAAGTTGTAATAAAAATTCATAATTAATTATTTACTTGGAAAAAAATTACTAAAAATATGCATCTTGAATCGGGGCATGAGTCCTCTACTTATATCTAAAATCTTATAAATAATTATTATCATTTTATTGTGGCTAGGGTGGTGACAACACCTACTTCTTATTTTTCCCTAAAATTTAAGTACCATTGCATTGAAATTTCAAAATTTTACCAAATAGATTTTTTAAACAAACCTAGTAGTTTAAAAACTACATTCAATTTTCTACAAATTCTATTCTTACATTTTTTTGAAATAATATAGATAACTTATTCAATTTTTTACATCAAGTTCCTAACTCTGATTTTTCTAAATTTTTTGCCACTTAAGGGCTTGTTTTTTCCATGATGATCCTGCACATACCCAGGTGTAGGTCTATGAATTAGGCCTTTTGGAGCAGCAATACAAAAGGGCCATTGTGAGTAATGTTTTGACAGTCAAGAGGAAGGGTTTTGGAAACTTGTAGGGGTCCATCTTAGGGGTCTAAATCCATAGGTTTGGTGTCTTAATAGTCTTCCTTGTGATTTTTATTCTGACTATCCTACTAGGCAAGGGCTGCAATCCTTAAGAGAGAGTGAGATCTAAGTCACCATAGTGATGGGTGTTTGTTGAAACCTAAGTGCTAGAGGGTTGTTAAACCTTTTTTTGACTTAATGAGACATGATCCAAATGTTTTAAATATTTGTGAGTGGTTTGAGTTGTGAACCCTAGGTGTGTGGGGTTGATCTCTTAAAGAATAGTGGAGTTTAGGACTCCTCATAAGAGTATTTGAGAGAAGCATTCAGTGGAGTGACTTTGCCATTTGTGATTGTGAGTTTTCCTTCCCTGCCACTTTGTATCATTTCTAAAGCTTATGCAGGCTATTTCCATGGTGTTTTTGGTGGTGTCAGGAGTATTTAAGGTTTGTAAGTACCTTATGCAATAAACCTTCCTTTGTAGGGCTTGATTTGTGCATAGAATAGGGGTTTTTTGGAATAGTGATCTATGGAGCCTTTCTATCATTAAAAATGCTTGATTCTTCAGTTTTGTGACATGATGAATGACTATTTTCAGTCCTTTGGTATTTTGGTGATAAACTATGAGCACTTTATTTACAATTTAGGCCTAAATTAGTAGCCCTTTCCAGCGAACAATTCAAGAATATGGTAATTTCTTTATGAAAATCTATTGAGAACTTTTGATATGTTATGATGTGTTAAAAAAGGCTCTTGAATGTACATTGGGAATGTGGATATACAAAGTGAATGGAAAGGAATCACTCGATTAAGGGATATGTGACCTACAAGCAAAATGGTGGTAAGATTGTAAAAGTGTGTAATTCTATAAATAAAGATATTTAAATGTTTTTTTTGGAATAGAACCATTAATGTGAAGATATCAAAGGTGTGTGAATGGTTTGGTGAAGGCCTTGAGGCCAAACATGATGATTTGATATGTTGTAGCAATATGTCCCTAGGTGGAAATGCTAATTTGACTACATCAAAACTTATGAATTTGATAAATCAGTATTATGTCGATATGAACCAAGTTTGTTTCAGTCAAAAACATGATGTGAGTAATTTCTTGGAAGTCAGATGAAATGATTGAGGTGTAAATGGTTGATTGTAGTATCTTCGTCTTGAGGAACTAGTTGGTAAAAGTGAAAATTTGGTGAGTTGTTTAAGGAATTAAAAGATTCAGAGCTCTTTTATCAGGTTTTTGCTTTGAATTCAGATAAATTGATGATGAAAAGGTGTGTTAGTATCTGATGGATATAGGTTGTAACATCAAAGATTGGTTTTTGGTTATTTTTCCTAGGTAAAGAAAATTGAGTGGAAGGGTGCCTTGGTGAATGATGAAAGAATGGATTGTTTAGTGATTCTAATTAGGTTTCTTGTGCATAGATCAATCATTTTTGTTGATAAATAAGATGTTTGAAGCTTGAATCCGTGATAAGAAGTATTGAAATGAGTTGGCTTGTTGTTGCCTTGTGGTTTGCAAATGAAACAATGTGATTTTTGATGAAAAGAAAAAGAAATTTTAGTTGCTTATTCAATTTCTCTTCTCCTAATTCAGTTGGGTTAGATGTTGGTGTAGGAGCACCTAGGTCATCAAATACTTTTCAATTTTGCAAAAGGGATAAGTGTTCAAATTTGTATTGAGTCAATCACAAAAGGTCATGGAAAAATTATGTAAAGAATGTTCAAGGTCATATGAGGTCTTATTTGAATGTATTTAAGGTTATGGGTAAGTTCTAGGTGGTCAAAGTGGGAAAATGCAAACAATGCAATAATGTAATATTGTTATTAAAAGTTGTTAAATTGACAAAAACAAGGAAATCAGGCATATTAAGGGTTAAAAAGGGTAGTTTCAACCGATGGAAAGACAGTTATGGAAAAGGAAATATCTTTAAAAGGCATGTAAAGGTGAGAAAAAGCATAAGTTTGTGTTCTTGTAATTAGATTTTGAAATAAAAATTCCATGTTTCTGAGTTTGTAGCATTACTCCATTGTTTTGTTTTCTTGTGTTGGTAATTTAGGAACACCCTTCAGTTAAATCATACTTTGAATACATGTAAAGAGGAGTTAGTTTCCAATTTCAAGAGTTGGAATTGGTTAGTTTTAGGAAACAAAAGAATAATCTAGGTAGTTTTTAGTGCCTATCAGAGTCCTTTTAGAAGCAAGTTTGAGAGTCCAATAGGTTTTCCTTCACTACTCCACCAATGTAGGTCAAGTAAATTGGTGGAGTAGGTTAATTTTAGGATTTTTTGCATGTTTTGATGATTGTAAGTGTAGGGAAAAGAAAGAATACCGTGGTGGAGTTGTTGCTACACTAGAAAATAGAGGATTTTCCTACACAAAGTGATGCTACAGTCATGGGTCATGAATAAATAAAGCTTGCAGAGGCTTGGAAATGATGTAAAAGGTCTTGAAATACATAAACAATCATGTTCTAGGTGGTGGCCAGAGAAATAGAGGTTTGCAAGAGTATTTTTCACAAAACCCTCCTTGATTTGTGCTTTTACACTCTATAAACAAGGGTTTATTGGATCAGAACATTTTCATGGTTTTTAATCCCTATAAACGGTGAAATCTTGAGTTATAAGACATTCTTGAAGACTTTTTTGAGGTTTTGAGTGATTTGGAATGGTTTTGAAGGGGCCTCCTTTGTAAAATAGGCCTAATCTACTAGCCTTTCTTCAGAGGATAGTCTAAAATCTGATGATTTTATTTATGTCAAACATCTAAGAACTTTGATATGTTGTGATGTGATGAATTTTTTTTCTAAATGTGCATTGAGTTTTTTAATAAGCTTTGAGATAGGAATGTAACTACCTGATTCAATGGTTGATAGACCTACTAGAGGAATATGATATTGTTTGATCAAAACAAAGATGTTTGTTTAAATAGTGGAAAGGATGATATTGAGTGGTTGGTTACTATCAAACTAATGATATGATTGATGTTACTAAATTTGGTTAAGGTGTATAAGACAGGTTTGGTGACTTTGATGGTTGGATGGGTGAGTATTATGAAGCCTTTTGAGCAAATTGGTGATTAAGCACAAGATGAAAATCAAGATTTTGTTGTAGCAGGAGTTTGTAACCTATAAATAGACTACTGCAGTCAAAATATAGTGAGTACAATGCTTTAGAATGGACTAATAACAGTGAGGTATGGTTTAGTTGATTTGTTGCTTTGGTGAATAAATGAAAGGATGAATTGTTCAAGTGTCAATAATCAGGTTTATGTTGTTTTTATGGTGGTTGAGAATGATGTGAATCTAATTGATTAAGTCAAAATTTTCTTTAATATGATTTTTGCTTTGAATGAGTCAATTGGAATACTGATTAGTGGAATGATGAATGATGCCCTATGGAATGGCTAAGATAATTTGAGTGGATTTTGGTTGAATGAAAAGTAAATTTCTAATGAAATTATATTTGATCTTCTCTTTATTTTATTTGGGATTGAAATCCCTTGAAGAAATGATGTTGATGGTGTTTGTCGGATGCTCTACATCAGATGTACCCTAATGATTGAGTGTTTTGATATGATGCTCTACATCACTAATTGGCTTGTCTATGTTATTGCTTGCACATGCCTCCATGTGAAGTAATTGCATCGTGCTTCTTATGTTGACTTTCTAAAAAACTATATTGTACAGTTGAAATTTTTTCATCTATCAACATCTAGTTATTAGTTATGGAATTTGAAGTAATGCTTTGACTTTGAATGATGTGTAATGCAACATAACCAACAATATGAATATAAACTACACAAATCTATTAAGTAGAATTCATTAGTTAATTTATCTTTATTCTATTACCTTTTTGTACGTTTGAGTAAATCCATTGGCACTAGGAGGTGTTTGCTTGAAAAGTCTCCAATATTAGCTTGTTCAACATCCAAAATCACATATTAAAATACCATTCGTAAAACAATGCTATTAACATGTAATAAATTTATAATTGTTTACTAGTTACATACCCCACTGATAGGTGTACTGTAGAAATAAGTAGGTGGAGGACTAGTGTATCCAGTCTCAACACTATGACCCTACAATTTTATTAAAATAATAAAACTAAATTAGTTAACCTTGCATTTCAAAATCAAAATTTAATAAATTAAATTCAATGAATATGCTGACTTTTACTTGACTATCAATGTCGTATGCATGATGCAAAATGTCAGCCATCCTCTCCATCCCTGTAACAGCATACGAATCCTACCTAGCAACATACAGATCCTGTGTAGCAGCCTCCTGAGTGTCAATGGGGTCATATGAACAAGTCACCTTGCAAGATTGACACACATGGGTTCGAAGGCCACCACCTGAAGACTCCCCTGGATAGTGATGTACAATAGGGCTAGTATGATGGATGACACTCCGGGTCAAAGTTTTAATCATCTGTAATGTCTCTACACCAACACTCTCCTTCGTAACAATAGGCATAACAATTTTCTAATGAGGTAGCCTAGCGAGAGTTCATCTCCCTTGCCGCATAGGATCTGGATGTGCACTGGGCCTATCCTAATCTAACCCCCCACCTTTCCCTTGGAACTCTCTCATATCAAAATAATTTGGGATTTGGTTCAATACAAACTCACTGTATAGTTTCCTAAGAAAATATTGGGGGACTTCACAATTGTTGCACGGTGAGTAATCAAAGACCAAGTACCACCGATCATAGAAACGGTTCCTAATCTCTTGGTGGTGGCACCAATGAATAGGAAACCTCTTTGCACTGAGGCTAAGATTTTGATTTCTTCTAGGGTCAATGAATAGGGAGCACAAATTATCACCTTTAGTAATTTTTAAATCTTTTACTTGTTTATATGATAGTTTATCTGCATAATATGCCCTACCTTCCTACCTCCTATCTTGCCATCCTGTTATTTGTTGGGTTATTGAATCTACAATTTTTAACAACTCTTTCATTGAATTTTTTAGTGTCATTCTTTCTGTGGTTGAAGCATTTGGATCACTCAACCTACTGATAAGATCCTCAATTATTTTTTTGTTGTTCTTAATTTCACTCCTCAAATTTTTTTGAGTGCTAGGAGGGTGTTGAGTGATTGGTGGGGGAGGTTGATTTTGTTGAGGATTTTGTTGAGGATTTGTCTTTTCTTCTTGTTGAGGATTTTGAGGATTTGCAAGATCATTTGCATCTCCTACAAATTAAAAAAAAACAATCAAATCTAACCTAAAACAAACAAAATCAACTTGAAACTAAGAAATTCAAAAGAAATAGCAAACAACACTTACCTCTTGCACCTCTTCATCATCGTGGCACCATCTTTGGAAAGGAAAAACAACTATTGTTGTTCAATTTTGTATAATTCCTCCTCTTAGAACACGAGCACAAAAATGAGGGTTTTTGGCCACAGGCAGAGCAAAAAAATAGACAAGAGAAAATGAATCACTTTCACTTTTTTTTTTGCTTTTAAAATGACATAACGTGAGCATGTTATAACATGCTCACATTATGTCATTTTCAATTTTTTTTTAGAGTTGGCAACAAAAGTGTAACCCAACTTCATGCACCCACCCATACAAAATTTTATGAAGGTCAAGTTTTATTTTTGATACCAACTCTTTGAACATAGTTCATTGATGAAAGGTAAAGATAAAATTCATGGATAGAAGAATAATGAAAATATTATTGTTGAACGCATGGGATACTAAGAGGGGGGTGAATCAATATCTTAAAAACTTTAAACCCATCCTGAGCTTAAGATCTTCAACACAATTCAAACTTCTTAACCAAACCAAAGACACTTAAACAGATTAGGAGCAATCAAAGATATATCAATTTAATCTCTTAACAAGTTCAACAACCATTAACCAAATCAGTAGCAATGAAAGATAAAACATGGATGCACCATCAAGGTGTAAAATATCACATGAAGTAATAAGGGGTAACAATACCTCATTTACAAAACACATCAATATGGCTAGAGAATTTCTCAAGATAAATGGTAACATCAACCACTCAAAGATATATTGCCTTGAATTAAAATTTGTCTTCCATATATCTTTTTACTCTATCATAACTTGTGATACCGTAATTTTAAATATAATTTAATAGATAACTTAATATGTGTGGGTACCTATTTTTATAGTGATATTATTTATACCTTGACAATTGACACACATACACTGTGGGGTGAAGCCACAATAGTGGTTTACAATTCAAGTGAGGAAGGAAAACTCACAAAAAATGACCCCAAAGCAAAAAAGGTGATTTTGGGGGTTCATACGAACCTACTAGTTTGACTAAACCCATTAGGGGTTCATTTGAACTAGGGTTAACTTGAACCCATTTGAATTTTGACTGCCAAAAAATTATAAAAAATTCATAGCAAAGGGGTTTGAGCAAACCCCTTTGAATGGGTTTGCTCGAACCAAGGTTTCACTAAACCTCAGTTCAAGCAAACCCCTAGAGGTTTGCTCGAACACCTAGGGGTTTGTACAAACCCCCCTTATCCCTCATCCCCCCTAAGACACCAAAAAAACCTAAATTTTGGCACTTCAGAGCTCGGATTGAGGATGAAATGGAGGAATCTTCACAAACCCAACCGGAATCAGGTAGTCCTCAGAACGAGCTATCCAACGAATATAATTTTAATATGTTTTGGTTTTATTATGTATTTGTTTTCTTAGTTTTATTAAACATAGGTTTTTCATCAAAAATGAAGGTCTTTGTTCTGTACATGTAGAAAAATAGTATATTATAAAAAAAAAATGAAAAATATGAGTGCACCAAATATTGTAGTCCTTGATCCAAAAGAAAAAATTGAATTTCGATATATACAAAAAAAGTTACGCATTATACGGTCACGCTATGTCTGAATTGTAATTGGTTCGACTTTGAAACTTGATTAAGGAATAAATATCCAATAAAAAATTATCTAACCAAGTGGAAGCACTAGATATTAGAGTTACAAATTTAAATTTGAAATAATTAGAATTTTATCCTTCATGGAAAAAAAAGTTATGCATTATATAGTGTGCGTCACTTTTTTAAAATGTTATTTTCTGAAAAAAGCCAATTATCATGGGAGATGGAAAAATAAGTACAATCTAATTCCAAAAATTTTGAAAAAAATATTTTTAGAATCTACAGAAAAAAATGTGACGAGACTCTAGTTTGCATCATCTTCAAATTCCTCATGGTTTAGCCGCTATAGGTGCCTGAATGTGAAGATTTAGTTAAAAATAATAATTTCAGTGTCCAGTTTGGTCAAAAATTGTAAACCACTATTGTGGGATCACCCTATGTCCTATCTTTTTGGGGCACAATTAAAATCAAAGAACCAAAAGGGGATATACTTGACCTTATCATCCTTTATTCTAAAAATATTGTTACTTAGTTCTTGACCTCATTAGCTTCAATTTAATTTGATGATACATCTTAATATTTGGCAAAGGAAAATACAAAAAATATTAAATTTCATTCTCTATAGCATAGTGCAGGGGGAGCCCACTTGGCTCAACAATCAAATGTAAAACTTTATTCACTAACTCACTAATTTATCTATTTTATTGATGAGTGTGAAACCCATGCAATAGTTATACTCAAAAACCTTTTTTTCTTTTCTTTTCCTCTTATCAAAAGGGTAAATTTATCACTTGCATTAATTTATTTTTTTATCTTGAGAAGCACTCACCATGGTTATATTCACTTTCCTCACCAAATCTTTCAATATGAAAGGATCTCCATTTAGTACATTATTATATTGACTAGGCCTACACAAGTATACTATATCTCTCATGTATAAATATGTGCTTCCAAAGATAAACCACCAAAAATTAAGAATAATGAAATTCAACTTTTTTTTCCTTTGAAATCAACCTCTACATAAGATGATAACTTACACTATTTATTGACTAAAATGTCTAATCTATTCTTGAGCAGCCTAACTGAATAGGGTTGAGGATTATCTTTATTCTATAATCCCAACTTTCTAACTAACCTCTATTAAATTAGGTGCACCTAGGAGAAAGTATCATATAAAGTTACACATTCTTGTCTTCAAACTATGTTTTCATATGGAACAAGATTATGTGTTCTTTCTCCTCTTCAACAATAGAAATTTCATCAAATACAAAAGCACACTTCTACACTACATGAAAATATATCATCTAAATAAAATTCCCATTAATTTCTTTATCTATGATCATGGAGGTTGAATGTAGGTCCTTCTTCCTCCTCCTCAACATCACTACTACATAGAGGGGCCATTTAAGACATTAATTTAAGACAAAATATAGATATTGTCTTAAATATATATTTTATGTTTAAATTATATTTTTAATTTTTAGATTGTCTTAAGTTAAGACAATAAAAAAATACTTTTTTCTAAAATAATTTTTTATTTCTGTATCATTCATTTCCCCCTCCTCATTTCACATGCATTTTCATTTTCCCTCCCATTTCCTTTTGTTAGCGCATCGAGCTAAATAAATGTCAAATGGCAATGGGATTTTTACTTTTATCTATTAATCGTGACCGGCTTTTCACTCATTCCTACAACAGACGCAGATGTGAATACTGAATAATGTGGTTCTCAGGAAGACTGTGGCAATGGTTGATTCGGTGGATATTGCTCCAAATCCAGTTGTTAGAGAAGAAGTTGCAACCTTTAAAATTTCCACAATTTCTGGTAACTACATAAGATTTAAAGTCTATTTTTTTTTTAATGTGTTCTTGTTATCCTTTTATAATTTGGGTATTGGGATAGATAACCTTATTATGTTCTGGGTGAAATGCCTTCCTCAAAAATCAATGATGCTCCGCTTGAAAACTGTTGAAAATTGTAGAATTTATCTCAGTTGTGTTTTCGAATTAAAATATTCTAATTGTCTTGTTTTAGAGGTTTTCTTTTAAAAATTTATTTCTTTGACATTTTTAAAAAAGCACACAGGCACCTGTATCGGTAATAAATGCCATAACAGTATGGTCACATATTAATCCCTCGACTTCCCAAGACAGAGCCTTTGGTGTATGCAATGCCTTATAAGCTTATTGGGTTACAAACTGCGAGGCCAAAGTAGAGCGTAACAATCCATTTTTGTGTGTGTCCTGTAGCCTTGGGTTCATTTTATTCTTTGAGGCATTCTGTCAAACAATTCACCTCCCTAGTCTATGTGTCCTCATTCATGGTTCAATATCTACAAGGGCAGAGTTGATGCTTTGATGGATGTCGATACCCTATTCCAAAGCTCCCATTTTGGCACAGGCAGAGTCGATGCTGGGAAGGTTTTTGGAATTTAGACTTACACCTGCCAATTGCATTTTCTTGAAAATTTCTGAAGCCTTTTCAACAAATCCATTTTGTGTATATGTTGCAATCATGGCATTCCATGAAATCACATTTATTTGGGGAATTCTGTCAAACAATTCACATGCCTTGTCTATGCTTCCGCATTTTGCATGCATGTATACTGATAATTTTGTGGGGAATTAACTTTACAAATGCCGAGTGCATTTGCCTAACCTGTGCATACAACTATTTTGCACATATCCTGCAATCGATGCAGTTCACCCTATGAGGCATTCTGTCAAACAGTTCACGTGCTTGGTCTATGCTTCAAAATGGTGTGCCTTTGAGATTTTGCTAGCAATAGGTTCTGGCAGTTGAAACTCCTGCAGCTGTTTAGGCACAATTTATATGACAGGAGCTGGTATGTCTGATCTGAACCAGGGCTTCTAGATTTTCCTTTGGAATTTGAGCACAGGATGACTGTATAAGATACATTCAATTGCTACTTTTGCTTGGTAATTGTTCTTGAATAATTTTTAAAATAAATATATTCATCTTTGTCTTTGAAAGAGCATTGGTCCAATTTGTTGTGTTTATCTTTGAACAGGAATAATTTATCAAACATGTTCCATGACACACAAGAAATATATAATTGACATGAAATACCATCAAACCCAGAAAAGTGTGATCTTTCCAAAAATATAATGCTCATATTATTAACTGTGGAAAATGATATGATTTTGAAGTGCAAAATGAGAATTTAGTTTCCACTCTTCAGATTATAAACTAGTGTTTGTCTTGTACTCTCTGCCTCTGGTGCTTGAGAATTCTACAAGTTCATCCTAATTAATTAAACTAGCCTAAGGAATTAGCTACAGCTAATAAATGAAAATATCAAGGTTAAGCATGCCACAATTGCTTAACCTTATAACACTTAGGAAGATGAATATTAGGGGCGTAACAATCTACTTTGTAACAAGAAGAATAATTAGATTTGCTACTTGCTTCTCATTTTGTTCAGCTACGAATAACGAAAATATTGCTTACACTTGGGATCCAAAAACATAACAAGGTAACAAAAATATCTTCGTGCAGTTACCTAGATCTAACAATATGCAGTTACATATATTGTTAGATTTTGATCTTTTAGCTTAATCTTTTATATTTAGACAAATAGGTTTATAGATTTGACATTTTTTTGAAAAGTTGAATTTTTTATTTATTTGAATTCACAAAGATTATTTATTTATTTATTTATTTAAGCATACAAATATTTTTGATGATAGTATATGACTCAATTAATGATAGAAATAATCTTTAGAGAAAGTACCTCTATCAATTTGAAGTGTTTAATCTATTTAAAAAAAAAATAAGTTATTTACTATTTGGATAAGAATGTTGAATCTTCCATGTTACTTTTGACTTTCATGCACTTTCAAAATACTAGATAAATTTATATCTTTATCGAATGAAAATCAATGTCATATTGTATTATGGTATTCTTTTGGATATTGGCTTGAAAGTAGATAAAGACTTATAGGAACAACATTTAGATAATGAAAACAAGGATTCCATTGCTGGAATTATTTCTAGTTTGGTCATATGATAGAAGTATGTACAAAACCAAAATATCCTTTAAATTCTATCTAGGGAGGATACCTCTCCTCAACATCAAGTAGTCAGCTACTCTTTTGAATTGCCAATAAAGAGCTCGATCATGAAAGACAAAGTAGAAGAAAATAATAAAACTTTTGTAAAAAGTAGATTTTTGACAATGTTTGAGTTCATAGAAGTATTAAAAACATGATTCTATATTTGAGTAGAGAAGATATTTTCAATCTTTTAGTCATAACATAAAAATAATTTTGAATGTAGAAATCTTAAGAAGGATTGATATGCATTCGTTATCTTCAAAGGATAATTTCCTATTAGATAATGGAACATATGATATGAAGAGGTAGAGATGAAACTTTATTTTTATGTAGAAATCTTAGGAAAGGTTGATATGGATTCATTCTCTTTGAAGGATGATTTCCCATTAGATAGTAGAACATATAACATGAAGAAATAAACATGAAGTCTATTTTTGCTTCTCCAAAGAAAAGTCGATGAACAACTCTATGAAATGGGAGAGTCAAATCTAAAATAAAGCCTCACTCTACATGTTGTTGTGGTCTTATTTGAAATAGAGATGCTAAATATTTTAGGAGTGGACAGCTTTTAAAAAATGTAAGCTATGACATGGGTTCCATAAGACATGGGTTCCTTAAATGGACAATCCAAGATGCCTTTTAGCTGCCTTTTTGATGGATCGAATGCCAAGTTAATAGGACAGTCCTTAGGAACATAGATGAGGCACAATTGTGATGATATGTGAGAATAGCTTGGTTAAGAAAATGGACTAATACCTTCAAAGCATGCATTACACAGTGCATGATGGCAAAGATAGGTATCACAGTGTCAATAGATAATATCTTGAGTTTGTAAATGACAGTCCTATAGGGCCTAGATACTGGTGAATTTATGAGGTGACTGATAGTCAATTAAGGAGAAGGAACTCATCAAATGCACTGTGAAGCTCAACAAAGGGGTGGTCAAGATGTGAAGATTACTTACATCGCATTCATAGATTCCTTATACCTTTTTGATTTCCAATATCATGGGTGTGCAAGTGGCAGTAACAGTCAAGGTAGAGATGAGATCTAAAATGACTCTAAATGTGTGTGAAGCTCAACAAAAGGACAGAAGAATGAAACAAAGACCAGCAGACAGTCTTACAATGTACAGTCAAAGTATGAAGCCATATGGACATGATCTAGAAGAGATAGTCATGCAAACATGCTCATGCATAGTTGAAGGGAAATGTTCACAATATAGAACTATTGTAGGCAGGAAGAACAAGAATATCAAGAAGCCTTAACTGCCCAGAAGATGAGATATTTAGCTGTGAAGAGATAATGTAAAATAAGCATGAGGGACAGTAACTGAGGGAAGGATGATAAGCTAGAGTAACATCAGTTTGACCATGTTTCACTGCAAGCAAACAACCAAGCTCTGTCAATCCCTGTTCCTCTATTGAAAACATATCTCCTAGGGGTTATGAAAACAACATGAGTTAAGAATGGGAATACTTCTGTTGTTGAACAGGATGAGGCAAATGCAAGAGAGTTGTTTACAATGGACAGTGGTATTGCATCTTGAAGGGTTTAGTGAACATAGAAAATAGCAGATGAAGCACAGTCTCACATTATAGAATAGAGAAGGTTTGAAGTGCTAGAAGCAGATTTTGAGAAGAATGGTTTTCCTAAAGAGGAAAGCAATGATTTTAGGGAAATCACTGGAAAGTATAATTTGTATCTTCAATCATATCTAGATAATGAGGACAGTCTTCAAACCATAAGCAACGTGAAAAGTGGATAGTCCTATTATCCTACCCCTGTGAACACTAGAAAGGATAGTCTAGACTCTATACAACTGAAGCAGCAATGATGCAAGTCAAAGGTGGATAGTCACATCTACACCATTCAAGGACAACAATAATCCAAAAGGGTAGAGAATGGAGTCTTGACAGTCGATCAACAAGGGTGGATGTTCAAGAGAAGCAACAAGAGATTATAAACACCACAAAGAACAGTGAGAAGTTAGAACCAATTAGCTATAGTTGTTGGAGGGTTAAAAGATAAATATGACAGACCATAGGTGAAAAGAGGATACCATCATAGTGAGATCAAAAAACATGTCAATCCAAGGATAAGAGGATAGTCAAGTCAAGATTTAAAGGGGCTGTCATATTAGAGATGGTGCAGGTATGTCATATATGAAAGGAAAGCCACCATGTAAGGGACCAAGTTGAAATCCACCATGATGAACATGCTATGCAATGGTGTTGATCCATGAAAGATCATAGAACTACCAAGGATGGTAACATGAAAGTTAAGCACATGAAGCAAGAATATTGTAGAGATAACTGCAGATCACAGTCCTTTGGTTAGTGTTAAAACTTGTTCTTGAGTTTCTCTTACGCTTCTTGAGGCTTTTTACCATTTCAAACTATCTATGCATGTTTAGAAGCTTAAGGAAATAGAGATGGTAGAAATTAAAGAATTTTTTGGCTGATTAAGAGGTAGTTTGGACAGTTGGAGCTTTTGAAGGGTAGTTTGAAGGCATTGAAGGACAGTTGAGTGGATAAAGGAGTGATCATCAATCAAAGACACTTGTACAGGTATTTCCTATCATCATGCAAATGGAATTCAAAGTATTAGGGGTCGAGGAGGAAACATGTGCAAGCATATAGGTGGGTCAAGGAGCAGATTTAGGAAAAGCAGTTTGAAAAGTCAACAGTCTTCTTTCACCAATGCCTTGCTGGAGATTTTTGTGGAGTCAAATAGGGGAAGTGGCTTCTAGGCGCCCAAATGAGATGGAATTACCAAGTCAAATATGAAGTGGGTATTTAATAGTCTTTAATATCTGTCCAATCTTTTCTCCAACGTAGGATAGATTATAAAGAGGCTTATGTCTCATTTTTAATCAGTTCTTGCAAATTTTTAATCTGTTCTGAGGCAGTGATGGCTATTGAGGATTACTATTTAATTATGATTGCTTTGTTTTGTCATTTCTTTCAATCTTTATTACTTTAAATTCTACTTTAGATTTATATTTCTTAATCATTTTTCCTATTATTGATGGTATTTTCCTTCTTTTTCTAGCTATTGATATTGTTCCATTTTTTGTTTGCAGGTACCTGTGGATCTTGTTGTTGGCCACTTAGTGCAGGTTGATGTACCTATGGATCTGTTGTTGACATCATAATGGAAATTACTTTACACACATGGTAAGAGCCAATAATCATATAATCATATGCATAAGACTCTCATCAGAGGATCAAAATAATAAAGTTATATTACAATGAATACTTTAAGGGTCTAAAAAGCTTCACATTAGATAATTTTTTGGTCTATGATGTACATTTGTGTGCATTCCATTGTCCCTTGACATCTTTTTTCTTCGTACTTATTAATAGTTTGTTTCTATTAATCATCTGTTTATATGTCTATAGATTTTGCCATCCCTAAAGATGCCCAAGGTAAGGCTACAAAGTTCACATTCAATGGCACACCCACTGAGATCAATCATGGTGATGTTGTAATAGCAGCTATCACTAGTTGTACAAACACTTCAAATCCAAATGTGATGCTTGGAGCTACTCTTGTTGCAAAGAAAGCTTTAGAATTAGGTCTTGAGGTATGTGCTTTTTTTGTGCTCTTTTGAATGTTTTTTTCTAAAAGTCCACATTTCAGGTCTTCCATTTGAAATGTGGCAATTCTAATTTTATTATATCAGCAGGTTGTATTTTTTTGGTCCGCCATGCAATTAATTATGATTGGAATTTCAAGTCTGCATATACTTACATTTTTCAAGTAAAGCTATGGATTAAGACAAGCCTTGCTCCAGGGCCTTGAGTTGTTACAAAGCATTTACAACAAAGGTATTTTGAATGTCCAAGTTTGGTGTTTTTGTTTATGGTTGTAGAAAATAGAAACCATGATTTAAGTTACCCTTAGTCTTTTTTTCACATTCCATAACTTAATTAATCTAGAAAAAAAGGGTGATTTAGTAGTAAATTTTTTTTATTGTATCATTCCTTTACATTTCTTAAATGAATTTAGTTGGGTGTTTACCATTGCCTCCAACAGTACTTAGATTGTCAAGGTTGTGGTTCACTTTCATTCTCCAACATATCTTGCCAACTGTGAATAGAATAGATTGAAGCAGTAACTTAAGGGATGTAGGTTTCTTCTCGCCTCGCTGTGGTAGGGTTTCGTAGATTTTTCCTACAAACTTCACCCATTTTTCCTCATTGGCATTGTTCACACCATGACACAATTTGTGCAAAATTTTGAGGTAAATCACTTGCCATATTGATATTTTTGTTTCTTAAAGGCTGCAACAATCTTGTTTCGAGCTAAAGAATAGAGCCCACAATCTCTTTTTGAATCTTGTTTAGGTGGTATGATTCTTCATATTTGATTGATAAAAAAGATATTATGATGCTGCTTTTGTTATGTTTTGTTAATATCCTTGCTCTCCCTGCTGTATGCTTTCTGCTTGCTTTTATTTTGAATATATTTATGACAAGGGAAGGGAAATAATTTTTGTAGATGCTTCATGTGGTAAACATGAGTATTGTTTGAGAAAGAGTGTTGTAAACTAACTATTGTCTTCATAAAAGGCTTGAGAGACTGATATCTTTTGGCTTCCATTCTGAAATAAAATTTTTGTTGTGTGTAACATCTATGGCAGTATTATAGGGGGAAATTATTTGTTTTTTTTGGTTTTCTGTCACTTTTTAATGCCTTCCTTTTTTGTGAATTTTTACGATTTTAACTTGTTCATTTGTAGGCTTTATTTCATGGTGATGATTTAAATGCGCAAAATATCAGAGGTAAATTCAGCTAGTTCAGAACTTTATGTTTTTCTTTTAAATTGTGTATTTTTTTAATGCATCATTATTGAATTATCTGGAACTCTTAGATCTGAAATATTGTTGTGCAATGTATTAATCATGTGAATAGCATCATACACCATAAGTTATAGTTTTTCTCATATCTTGTGATTTGTAACTTTGGTATTGTGTTGTCTACATTGTAAAGATGATGGTTTAACTTCTAATCCATTCAATTTGTTTTAATTACTTACTTGCTTTAAGATTTATAAGATAATTTAGTTCTACTGATAGTGGCCTTAGTGTTTTGTTTGGAATCTGATTTGGTATTGTGAACATTAAAATCTAATTTGTTTCCAACCTTTAAGCTATGGTATGCTGCATCATATTTGCTTTGTGTGTGGATTGCTAATATCTTCGATACTATTAGGTGGAGATGGCTACAAATGATACAAGAAATACTGGGGAAGATCAAGATGGACTAATCAGAACAAAATCAGGGAAGACAGATTCACCTTCTAAGTTTTTGCAGCAAAATGGTCAGTGCTAGATCTGATTTTAAAATTTCAACTGTGCTCTTTTATATGTTTATGCAATTCACTCTACATATTTTCTACTCTTCCACAATCTCTATTATGGTTTCAAATACCAGAGCATATAGGTTAATAGGATTACATGCTACATATATAGAGTCTCATCTTTTGATTTTGTAGCTTCTTTGGTTGAATATACAATTACAAAATGCTTTAGGAAATATAACTACTATTAGCAATATTTTTTTATTTACTTAGAAGTTCAATGGCAGAAAGATTGTTAGTTCAACTGGTAAATTATCAGTAGATGGTTGGGTTGCCACCAGTTACTTGTTTATTTACATTACAAATATTGAATTAATTTTGCTTGGATTGCAGGTAACAGGTAGAATTGTGGAACCCTTATACGTTGAAAAGTTGGGTAATGAAATTGTATTGGTGCATGACATGTATAATATTATAGTTTGGGAACCTAGAACTACTGCTCTAGAAATCAATTGGAGAGACTTCATTCCTTATGTAAATAAGTTGTTGAACAGTTAAGGGCTACTTTTGGGGCAGTTAATGACACTTTTCAAGCATCTTATGAAAGCAGTTTCAAATATCTCGAAGGCAGTTTGACCAACTACCCACCTATCTAGCAGATGAGAAACAATAGTTGTAGATATTTAGGTGTGGAAGGAAACTTTTGGAGTCTTTTAAGCAGCTAATGAAGGTTGAAAAAGGCAACATTTCGCTTCTCCAATGCCACCAAGGAGTTTCTAGTTGTCAAAAGCATGATGAAGGCAGTTTCAAGCGCCCAGATGAAAGGAAACAGTCAACAATAGTTTTTAAAGATTCATTTAATGGTCATTAGATGTTGTCCTACATTCTCTCCAACGGAGAATAGCCAAAAAGGAAGCTAGGCTCACTTTGTTAGTTAGTTCTTACTTTTGCTGCTGTATGTTGTAACCTTTTTAAGTTCTTCTCTGCAAAACATTGTACTGTAACTCAAAAACTAGTCTTTGAGACTGAAGAAATAGATGTAATTTTTCAGATTTTGAAGGAAAATCAGTCATTTTCAGACTTGTATCTGCTATAAAAACACTTTTTTTCAATAAAATTGAGTATTTTTGCCTTCTTAGAAATTGTTTCATTATGTGCAAATGGATGATTGATATGTTTTTCTATGTTTTATTCTAAAACTTCAAATGCATTGTTTCATTTCTAGCACTTTTAGGAAGAAATGTATGTATCATGCAAATTAGCAAAGGTGCATACTAAGTTCATAATAGTAATGTTGAATTCTCTTTTCTAATGATGACGCGAATCTAGAAACATTGAATGTTAAAAACCACACTAAAAAAATATTTAAAATAAATTGTTTATTTTTTTATTATATTTTTTCATAGTCTCTAGAGAGACAATATGTTTTTAATCCCAACTATTGTCTTTAAAGAGACAAAAGTGAAATTGTCTTTAAAGAGACAAAAGTGAAATTGTCTCTTAAGAGACAAAAATATTTATGTTTCATATTGTCTCTAAAGAGACAATTTTTTAAGACATTAATTTGAGACACTCGCTTAAAGACAATATTTAAGACAATACACAATTTTTTTTGTCTCAAGTTAAGACAATTTACTAAAAAATTGTCTCAAAAATTGTCTTAAAGTCCCCCTCTATGTAGTAGTGCATGAAGGTGTTGATTTCACAAGTATTTTCTAACACCTCCCATCCAAATGTCAACCCTTTTCGTAATATGAATAATAAAATTTTCCTTTCTACTTTCCCTTGCCCTTTTTAAAACTAATGTATTATCCTTCTTCTTGTAGATGCATTGGTATTTTCCTTTGTATTTTTCTCCACCATGATATCTATTTTTTTCCTTGTTCATTTTCTTAAATGAAGAGGTATTCTTCTTGTTAGGTTTAATATAGGTGCTTGGGTACATTCTTCATCAACATATTGTGTTTTCTCCATGAGTATACATATCTAGAGGTGCCAAAATAACCATCCAATGTACTATATTTATATTTCCTTGTATGTTGTTCCTTTCCTAGTTGAACCTCTCTTTTTTCTATAATTCACATGTGTACTCTTGTAATGTTTGGCCTACCTTTGTTAAAAATAGTGTCATTGCATAATATGCTCCTCATAAAGAATTAAAGAACATTTCTTCTTGATAATTCATTTTAATTATTCCTATTTAGATATAAGTGATAATTCAATAAACTCTAAGGAAAATGTATATAAATCCCATACCATGCCAATACTTGAGTTGAAAGCTTGAGCCTAGCAAAATAAATCTATTGTTGGAGTAATATTTTATGAAAATTGAAGTAGAATTCAAATATGCAAACCCACTATTCAAGCTTGTGATGACTTATATCTCCATGTTATGGCTAAATTTATATTTTAGTTTCATCTTTAAAGAAACTCCCTTTAGAAGGAAAAGTGTTTAAACTCAACCTTTTCTAGCTCATTTTAATTTTCACGCATCCTGTCTAGATGCTTAATCTATCTATTAGAGCATGCATAATGATCTTTGACCTATCATATTTTCTATAAAACTAAATTTATTTCAATATCACCATCTTCTAACTACTTGAAATGAGCCTTGACCAACTTTTTATTTCTCTTCTAGCTCTTATCCACTATCTTGAGTGAATCTCAAGATTATTCAAAGTAATATTTTCATTTCCACTTGATCTAGTAGATAGCATGTCATATCCATAGCTTAAATTTATGATCATCTAATAATGTTTGGTACCATCTAATCCATAAAATCAACAAAATGAAGCAAGCTCTTCAAACATAAGTTGATTACTATTATTACAAAATCACTTCCATATAACCATTTCAATAATACAAGCATAACCACAACTAATATATAACACGGAATAGGAATTGATAGATTTAGAAAACACATAAAAGAGGAGAAAAATCTAATTTTTAGCTAGAGAAAACTTGTTAAGACAAGTAAAAAATATAGAGTATGCAAAAGAATCTCATGTCACTATATCAAATATTTTTTATAGGTATTAAATAATCACATAAGTTAATTAAAATTGAAAATGTATGCATGCTTTTTCACACATTATGTGCCTCTTATAATCAATAAAATCATGAATTTCACTTTGTAATCAACCAAACAATCATAAAAATTAACTTTATTAAAATAGCCAAGAACCCTTTGAAACCATGTGAATATGTAGGTTATGGACCTCCTTTATCCCTTCCATGTAACTATACAATCCAAGGTTGTTGTTGGATATGCAATATCACAACATATTAGTTCATAATGAGATATTTGAGATTGAAAAAAAGGTAAATACTTTGCTAAATATAAGGGTAGAGAGAGTAATTGTATTAATATTTTGTTGGTATTAGGGGTAAGAGAGTGGAAGGGGTTTGGAGTTGGGTCTAAGGTATGCGAAGTTACATAAAATGGTATATATATATAAATTTATGTCTATTTATTTTTGAATTTTATTAGGTTACAAAAGGGAATTTATTGTTTTATTTATGTAGATATTGTGTAAATTTTGTTTCATTCTAAATTCTCATGAAATGATGAATATTTACACTTGTATACCATAAAGGACATGCATGCTTAATTTAAAAAGAGGGACTTGACCTCTATACACCTTGTAGGACAATATGTAAGGTAAATGTGAGCATGTTACTTATAAAAAGTTATTAAATATTTAAATGTATGTGGTCTGCACTCTCAAGTTTAAATTGAAGATCCTTTGTAGATAGAAGAACGTTGAGGTTTTTGATTATATGTCATTTTGCTTCAATTTGATGTAGATTTTTGTTCCTAATTTTATTGATTTATTTTCTATTTATTTTTATAAATAGTGAAAGTGATTTTTTGAAAAGGCACAAACCCTTGTACAAATACTACCATAGATATAATATAGAAGCTCGTCAAACTAGGCATGCACTGCAAATGTGGACAAACAAAAGGTTCCACCAACAATAAGGCTAAAAACCAACAACCAAGACACTAGAAACTAACAACAAAAGAATAGAACGAAGAAATAAGTAAAGCACATTGTTGCTTGACTAATATCCATGATAAAATAACCTATATCCCTCAAAAAACATGAAACCTTCAATTCGGTTCTTGATAGATTGCTTGAAGTTGCAAAGTTGTATATTTTCTTGGCTTCCCTCTACTATAATAGTCTTTGACTCCTTGAAATGAATTTCCTTCCTATTATTTATCCCTTTTTAACTTTTTCCCATGAATCACTGTTCTCATGCATAACTTATATCTAACTCACTTTATATTTGGTGGAAAAAGGAACATCCTACAATCCACAAAATGCAACAAAAAACAAAGAATTGCTTCATCTTCTTCTAGACCTTTGTTCTTATTAGGGTTAGTTCTTTGCTTACCTACTTTAGGGTTAGATTTCTCCAAATTTATTTTCTCCTTAGCTGACGATGTTGAATGGAGGTTAATCCTTCCTAATGTAACTAATAACTCCTTCAACTAGGGAAGGTCCACTCAATTCATAAATCTTTTCTAAAAAAATATGGATATTTGTTTATTGTAATACAATTTATATTGATTATTCTTTATAGAATGTTCAACTATATTAGTGACAACTCATAGAATAATAAATTTTATACAAATTATTGATAATACTATTTATCTAATAATTAATACTAAATATTGTTTGAAATATATATAATGCATTTCTTACATAAAATTTATCAAATAAATTTAAAAACTTGCATGTGTCATATCACATTTATTTAAAAAAATTAATATAAATAATTAATATTTCTTTATGAATAATACATATATTACTAATTAAAAGATAATATTACACATTTAAAAAATAAAAGATAAAAATAAAGTGAAAATATGACATAACTTTTCCAAATAATTACCATCCATTAATAAAGTAATACCTTTTCTGTGAAGACTTATGTGCAGCAAGAGGTCAATACGCCTTTATGGGCCATTAAATTGCACCTGAAGTACCTTTTCTAGTTTACAATTAATACAGTCATGATTTTGATGGTGGTGTAAAGTTCCAGATCATTTCAGGTGGGAACGACTTTATTTTTTAGTTCTATTTGGTCTTGCCACAAAATCAAATGTATTTTTAAGTTTACCGAGCAATGAAAAGTTCTGGATACCGTTTGAAATGAGCCACGACTCAATACTATCTACCCCTCAGAATCAAAACTACAATTTTTTATTTTTTTTCAAATTTCTTGAAATTGCAATTTACAGATTTCACTGAATAACTCGAACTCGATCAAATAAATATTTTGTTACAAAACTATCTATGAACAGAAAGTTCGCTAACATCAATCTGTATACCCACGTTGGGAACTTCCCATCTTTTACAGTTTATTATAGCTATGACAATGCAGGAATTAGAAATCCTTAAAGCACCTCATGTGCATCATATAATGCAATTGAGGTGCCTTAAGCAAGTCTTCTATCTCGCAGAGACTCAAGGCTTTCAAATAGGTTTTTGCCTATCACCTGTTTTGATTCTCAGTGGCTGGCCAATGTTTACCAGAAAAAGGGACTGAAGCAGATGAAAAAAGTATATTAGTCTGAGAAGTATGAGGAGAAGCTCTCAAAGCGGCTGGATCTGTAATGGTTTCTCCCCATTTCCTTTGATCAGAATTGGGCACTATGTTATTTGCTCCATTGCTTGCTCCTCCTTTAGTTTGGGTGCCCTGACTGATAATGGAGGCTATTGCATTTACAAGGGCGTTTGTAAAATTAGGATCTGCAGTAATGGCGGCAGTTGCAGCACTGACAGAATCGGCCAGAGAATGTTGAGCCGATGAAGTAGAACTAGTGTTGCTGGTGGGCACAGTGTTTCTTGCAGAAGAGTCGGACATGTCATTCTGAATCAATGCCTGGCAGGAATATCTTGAGAGAGCTCCTTGAATGGCTCTTGCAGCTGGATTGTTGAGAGATAAGTCAAGAGGATTTTGGAACCTCTGGCTTGCAAGATCATAGTTTGGTATAGTTGTAGTGGGAATGGAGGAGTTGGGTCTGGCGTAGGGATGAGGAGGAGGTTGGCCATAGTAGAGATGGGTGCTGTTCCAGGGATTGGAACCAGAGCCCGCCGGTAGGGAATGTTCAGAGCGAAGTATTGCGTTATTAAGATGAGGGGCGGAAAGCATGTTGGGTCCAGCAGATGGGTATCGAAATGGAAGAGGGAAGGTTGAAGCCAATGATGTGGAGGATGATCCAGCTGCTACTGAAGTACGTAGGTTTAACTGTGAGTTGGGATTTTTTGTAAGATCTAATGTGATTGTGGGAAATGAAGATGAGGTGCTAATGGTGGGATTGGAAGCAAAGCATTGGTCTAACCTAGAAATGTATGGATTGTTGGAGTTGATGGCTTCCATGCTTGAGGTGGAACCAGAGAGAAGCATGCACGCTGCTGCTGATGTGGTGGATGCCATCGCAGTCGCAGCCATTGGAAGTGGATGGTTATGACTGCCTTCGTATGTTGTGACGAGTATAGCCATCTCTTCCGGACATCTTTGCACCTGCACCAAGGATTTAAGCGAAGCTCATCAATCTCTATGATTTAGAAACAATATTTTGTATTACTTAAAGAAACTGTAGATGAGAATTTACTAAAAGAAATAAGAGTAAAGGTTAAATGGTCTAATCTTTTGGGTGTTTGATTCTAGAAATAGCATGTAACCTGCTTCTGTTTTCTTCTAGGCTAGAAGAGTACCTGCTTTCTAACTGGGCATCCGGGGGCCACAGTGCAGCGATAGTATGCTCGGGGGCAGGGATTTCCCTTGGCTATCTTTTGCCCATACTTTCTCCATTGACATCCATCGTTCATCTGCAACATTAGTGAAGAAAATTACTCTCTTGATAACAAAAGCGATTATTAGCTACAGAATAAAAACTTCATAAAACCATGAAAATAACTGAAAAAAATCTAATATCATAGAAAGACATTATATAAAAATTAGACCATTTTATATTTCATCTACGTAATCAATTCTACAATTCAATCTATCATTCTTCTTTTCTTATAATGTAATACAAAATTTTGATTGAAAAATATATACAGATAAAATCAAAGGCAAGCATACAATAATTATTTTATTTTTCTTTGACAAAAAATTATCTTTTCTTCAGTATCAATTATAATTATACGTAAAGTTATATGGATTTATTGTCTGATATAGTGACTACTCTAGCTAGTATTGATGAGTTTGAAGTTTGATGGAGTGGGTAGTTTAGTTAGTATGGATTTTACCTAAATTTGGTAATCGATGAGGTCAAAGTATAAACTTTATCATGCCCTAGAATGCATGAAACTTCATAGATCACCTAAAAGTGAACAGGCTGTTCAAAAATATTGTGGAATCCACGAACTTCAAGTATCAGTTTTCTTTTGGATTTTGTTCTGACTAAAGTCGAGTTGTAGTTAAAAAGGATTACACGACAATATAAAGTATATCAACTACACGAGATACTTACAATTTTCTTAAAAAGGATTACACGACAATATAAAGTATATCAACTACACGAGATACTTACAATTTTCTTTAAAAAAGTTATGCTGATAAGTACTGGGTTGGCATCGGGAATGTATTATTAAAACATCTATTCTAAAGCTATATTGCTGTTCTTTCTACTGTTGTGGCTAATTTTAGGTTGTAAAAACAGCAGAAACTCCATCTGTCAAAGGGTTAGCTCAGTTGAGGATGCTCTGGGAGATGCACACTAGGATATCAAGTGAAGATGTGTCTTAGTACTCAATTTAAGACCATTCATTGGTCGCTGGAATGTTCTCTCTGTGTTCAATCCATCGTTGGTTCGGACATGACTTATTTTGAACAAGAAAGAGGAAGAATAATACTTGTATAACTCAAATTGAAAGAAAATCATGAAGGAAAATTGGGTCTTACTGTTGTTGCTTCGCATCTGGCACGTACGGAAACCCTGGCTTTCCTTATAGGAGGTGCAGGTTCTGAATTTTCTCCCGCGTCATGTGATGTTTTGATTGCTTTATTTGATTGCCAAAACCCTTGTTGCCGATGATCCTTTGCTTCCTCCTTCACTAGACAACTGCTTTCAGGGCTACGATTCAACTGGTGTTGCTGACCCAGTACTGCAATGTCAAGAGACTCTGACTTTATCAAACCACCTTCTGATTTCGGAGGGCTACTTGGTGGAGACAAGTTTCCAACATTAGTTTCCTCACTGGTGTCTTCATCCTTGAAATCTAAAGAAAGACTGAAGCCTTTGAGATGCCCTTGCGACCTCTTTGTATGTTCTGCACCCTCTTTCCCACTTTCTCCTCCTCTTGCTTCTTCACCAGTGGCTTTAGTTGAGGAAGGATTTGTCCCAAGGGACAGATGTACAAGCTCTGACTCCTCCTCCCACTTTTCCACCTCCTGAAATAAAATAGATTAGTAAATTTATGATATCTACCTGTTTTATCTCAAATACAATTCTGGTTATTATTGGATTCCATGATTGCTCACCTTTGAAGTCTCTTCTGGCTGTGCACTGTTTTCTTCTTGTTGCTCTTGCTGCATGACTTTGAAGAGATGCATCTGGAGATTCTGATAACTGCTCATTACCTGAGACAAAGCCACTTTCAACCTCGTGTTTTCCTCTTTTATCCGGTCCACTTGTACATGTAAAGACTCAAGCTGTTCAAACACCATCAAAGAATTAATTTATGAGACCCATATTATATAACACAATGAAAATTGGGTGGCATGAATTAGAAGACTAAAAATAGATATGAAAAATTGATCCTTAAATGACTTCTTACAATAAGATCCTGTGGTGGGCTACAGTCAACAGTGGCCAATGATCGCTCGCTTTCAACATTCACAGTCAATTTGCTTTGGATCTGCACACCCACATGATATTTTACTCAGAAACAATCCATTGAACGTATTTATTTTGTACTTTAGTCACGAAAGCTACTGCCAGTCTATCTGAACAAACTTAGATGTACCATTCCAATCCATTGAAAGGAACCCGATTCTGATTGAAACGAAATAGTTATTAAAAAGCACCCAATTTTTCAGCCAAATCGTGCAATCGATTAAGGTTAAGATCTTCTAATGGGGTCAACAAACTTTAACTATTATAGAAAAGAAACAAAAATGAAGAAGAAACAGGCAGATAATTATTCCTAAATCCTCTCATAATTTTTCTCCACTCAATTTATCTTTACTTCACTTTTTATTTATTTTATTTTATAAGAAGATTTCAGACAACAGACATAATCGTGCATACTCCTCAAGAGAATTATGAATACCCAATATACTCTAGACCAGATTTTTTAGCATACCTTGGATCGCTCACCATTATCTGAATCACTGAGAGATACAGAAGCCCTTCCAGAAGACTTCTTATCACTATGAATCTCATCACTATCATCCATGGCATCTCCCTCCTCTTCCTCGTCATCAATGTTCACTGTATCCAAACAATTCACCGAATTCTTTGCACCCTTCTCCTTGACCTCAGACTCCCCATTCTCTTGTTCTTCCAGTCGAACAGAAAGATCAATCTCCATAACTCTATCCATCCGACCTTCCATAGCCCTCCTCTTTCTGGAATTAATATTGTTATTATTATTAACATCATTATCCTTATTCACGGGGCCTTCAGCCAGAGATCTTTTCATCTGCTTACCCTCGTGACTGACATCCAATCCTTCATCCATTGTAAGAAAGCAAAAAGGTTATTATATGCACTCTTTCTTCAAAATCAGAGTGCACCCAAAAAAAACCAGAAAGAAAGTATGGAAAAACATAATCTTGAATGGCTTTTGTAGATGAATTCAACGGTTGACAAGCATTCGGCATCTTTGCTGGAGAGAGAAAGAGAGAGACGACTTCTACAACAGCAACGCCGCCGGATGCACCGTTGCCTCTTGAAATTCATATTAAAAATAAGTTTCAACTTTTCGGAATCAACTTCAAAGAGTTTTGTAGAATTTCCCTGCAATTTGTCCACTTGCATCCAAATCGGGAAATTCGGAGGTACACGTCAAACTTACGAACTACAGCGTTTTCTGACCACTTTTTCAACTCTAAATTTAGCGGTCGCCTTCTGCCGTCAGAGAAACTTTTGAAACACGTCTTCTTTTCCAATATTTTGGCTTTCATAATGCACGCAGATTTACAAATTTTGCCAGTCATAGTTTTGCCAATTTTGCCCTTTGTTAAAGCAGACGGTTTTACAAATTTTAGTATGCTTTAAATGGACACAAAGGAAGGGATGCTATGTTTTTTTGTTTTATTTAGAGTTTAGTGCTTGGTTTGTATGTGCTATAGAATTTTTTTCCTATACTTTTTAATTGAAAATTAGTAATATCCAATATTTATTGTGAGAAGTTTTTTTTTCTGTTTTTTTTTTGTTTTTAAAGGAATATTGACTTTTAAATGGCTTCAAATCTCAGTATTTTAGTAGTTAGATGGAGAAATCTTTCAACTATTTTTTTTTAAAGCACAATAAAATGGATCCATTCCAAAAGCATCTTTGAAAGTTTATTATGAATGTATTTCATAGAATATGTCTTCTAAAATCGCAAATGATGTAGTTAGATGGAGAAATCATTCCACTAGAAATTTTCAACTCATTGTTACATGGAGAAATCTGATAAGAGTTATACAACTTGTTATCTTGATTTTTGGTTTTTGTCATTATTATTTCCCACTCCCCCCCACCTGCTTTTCAATCATTTTTCATTCCTATTCATGAGTTTCCCTTTAACAATTGCCTAAGTGTTGAATCATTAGCAAAATTAAGAAGTTTCAAAATTCATGTTAGCTAACGAAGAGGTTTTCACAACCCCATTGACATTCAACAAGGTTTTCACAATCATGTCAACTCCCAATAGTACTTTCACAACCTATTTGTTATTAAAAAAAATTGCATTTGTTTCTTGTCTAAGTTTTTGAGTTGTGTTTAATGTTAATGAAATTTTCTAACTCTTGTTTAAAGTGAAAGAAAGTTATTCAAAAGGCAATGTCAAAGATATGTCATGGTTTGAGAATTTTCATCATACTTCGACGAGGTTGTCACAATCTTGTTGGAACTTGAAGTACTACATAAAGCCTCTAAGAAATGAAGTGAAGGATTGATTAACAATGATATCAAAGAGCTGTAATATTGGAGCTCAAAGGTTCATTGATTCTTTTCTTGGGAAGCTAAAGAAATAGAGGAGGGAATCATTTAGCTAAAAGGTAATAAGATTCTTAAAGGAATGGCATCTCTTAGGGACTTATTTGATTGGCATGATAGGTTTGTTAAAAGAAAAATTAGAGAAGCTATAAATAGTTTGGCTACATATAAGACAATTAATATTGGCACTTTAGATGATCCCAAGATGGTGTGCATCGAGAAGTGTTGTACAGCTGAAGAAAAGGAAAAACTAATTGCATTATTAGTTAAGTATAGAGATGTCTTTGCTTGGTGTTATGATTATTGAAATAATTTCATGGATGAAAAATTACATCATATTCTACTCAAGAAAGGAACATCAAGTCTTTTAAACATAGAAATAGTGGAAATATAAACCAAAAGTGGTAGATATAATCTTTCATGAGATAGAAAAATGTTGAAAAAAGAATCATTTACTCCATAAATTATTCAACATGGGTTTCCAATAATGTTCTCATTCGTAACTAGAATGGAGAAATAAGGATTTGGGTTGATTTAAAGAACTTAAATCAATCTTCCTCGAAAATTAATTACCCATTTCCAATCATGGATCATGTGTTGTAGACTATTTTAGGGACTGCTCAATGATGTCCATATTAGAAAGGTTTTCATGTTATAACCAGATAAGTGTGGAAAAGGAAGATCTACAAAAACTTCCTTTGTTACTCCTTGGGGAGCTTTCATTTAAAACCACATGTCCTTTGTTCTAATCAATCCAAGTGCCACCTTCCAACAAGCAAAGGATCTATCTTTTAGAAATTTGAAAAACAAAATTACTAGTATCTACTTGGACAATCTCACTATATTCTCAACGAAAAGAGAGAACCATTTGAGGGATTTATATAGTTATTTAGAGGTGTAGAGAGAATGCCATATCTTTAAACCACAAGATTTTTTTTTTGGAGTGACAAATCGTAAGCTTTTGGGACACATCGTTTCAAAGGAAGGCATAAAATTTGCCCCTAAAAGAGTAAAGGCTATCTAGTGGTTGAGCCTACTTTCTAAAAAAATGGTGTCAAATCCTTCTTCGGGAAGGTAAATTTCTTAAGAAAATTTGTGCCTAAATATTTAAAAATTATAAAACATATAATAGAGATTATGAAAGAGAAACATAGATTTAAGTGGAACAATTAAAGGAAGCAATATTTTAAGAATATTAAGAAATCCATTGGTCATGCATCAGTGTTGGTCCATCCTAACTTTGAAAATATTTTATCATATATTGTTATGCCTTGAAACATACTATGTTCATCATCCTATAACATGTTGATGAATGGGGAGTAGAAGCTCCCATCCCTTTTATGATTTTCCCTCTTACAAAACATGAAATTAATTATTTTAAAATTGACAAACATGCTTTTGGTGTGGTGAAAGTTGTCAAATAGTTTAAGTTTTATATTTTACATTATTACTCTACTGTGTATCTACCTAAACTTGCAATAAAAATCATATTAAATCAACAAGAAATAGGTTGCAATAAAAGAGGATATTGTGTCACAAAATTATAAGAAGATGATGTTCAAAAAATTGATAAGAGGTAGGGCACTTTGTAAATTTATTATTGAAAATTGAATGAAAAAGTAGAGGAAGACATTCGCCTTTTATTATTTATATGCTTGAAGGATGAATGATTCTCCAACATGGCCTACATTTTGACATATGAAGAATGCTCATCTCATATATCAGTTAGAGAGAAAATGAGTCTCAAGCTCAAGGTAGTTGAGTATGTTATATGTAGTGATACTTTATATAAGAGAATTTTAAATGGAACACTCTTAAGGTGTGTGGATAAAGAGAAACAAAAAAAAATTATAAGTATTCCATAATGAATCTTGTGGTAGGCATTTCTCTTCCTCAATTATTACCTCCAAAATACTAATACAATGTTATTATTCTCTTGGTATGTTTGACGAAGCATATGAATGGGTGGAAAAATATGAAAAATGTGAATAATTTATTTGTGGCCATGATTTGTTGTACTTCCTTTGAGGCTACTAGTAATTGAAGAATAATTTCAATAATGGGGAATAGATTTTATTGGTTCTATAAATTCACTCTAGTGTAGGAAATACCAATATTCTCACTACAACTAATTATTTAACCAAACATGTAGAATTTATTCTAGTTAAACAAACTACCTCTAAGGTGGTGTGTAATTTTGTAAAATAAAACATTCTAGTTTGTTTAAGAGTACCCTGAATCTAGTGACTCAAAATGCAAAAAAATTCACTTATGTTGAGATATCTCTCATATTTTATGAAAGTGGATTTACCTTGTCTCATTCATCAAATAACTACCCTTAGGGTAATCGACAAGAAAATTCTAGCAATATGAATCTGATTACTATCATTAGGAAGCTAGTATATGAGAATAAGAGAAACTCGCATAAAAAATTATATGATTCATTATGAGAAGATAGGATCACACCAAACAGAATCATTGAGAGGTCTCCTTTTGAATTAGTTTATAGTATTAGTATCAATTTACCCATTTCTTTAAAATTTTAGATCCTAAGTTATAAATTTTCATTGAAGATGAATAATTCTAGAAATCATTGGAGAAAATAATTTTGTACCTAGCTAAAATTGAAGAGAAAAGAGAAAACATGGTTGACAATATTACACAACATCAAGATGGGGTAAAAGATAAATTTAACAAAAGCTAAGCCAAGGAATTTCATTGTAAGAGATCTAGTTTTACTTTGGGATAAAAGGAGAAAATCCCAAGGCACTCATGGAACTTTTTCAATTCTCTATGGAAGGCGCCTTCTTGGATCCTCAAGTGTGTGGTAAAACTATTTATTTTTTGACATATCTTGATGGTATATTCATTCAAATCTCATATAATGGGAAAGAATTAAAGATTTATTAATTGTAAAATGGATTGTCCCTTATAGTTGTATCATAATTTCCCTGTTTTTGTGTTCTCTCTACCTCCTATTTGTGTCCATTTTATTTTTGTTTAGTCTTTATTTTTCTTGACTCTATAGCCTAATGGACAATGAACCAGTCCTCTAAATAAAAAACTATGGGTTTGTTCTAAGTCCTTTATAGTCCTAGTCCCCAATTTGAGCTAATTATTTCCTTGATTATAGTTTTTGTCATTTTTATTCGCCTCCTTTCAATCATTTTTCATTTCTATTCTTAAGTATCCCTTTAAAAAATTCCTAAGTTTTAAATCATTGATAAAATTAAGAAGTTTCAAACCTTGTGTCAAGTAATGAAGAGTTTTTCACAACCTCTTTGGCATCCAATATTTTTTTCACAATCATGTTGGCTCCCAATAGTACTTTTACAACCTCTTCAATATTAACAAAATTTTCAAATTGATGCCTTGTCTAAGTTTTTGAGTTTTGTTCAATATCAATAAAAATTTCAAACTCTTTTTGAAAGATAAAGAAATTTATTTGAAATGTGACATCAAAGATATGTCATGGTTTTAGAGCCTTGATTATTCTCAAACAAGGTTGTCACAACCTTATTGAAACTTGAAGTACTACTCAAAACCGTTGAGAAATGAAGAGAATAATTGATTGACAATAATATCAAAAAGTTGTAATATTGGTTCTCAAAGTTTGATTTGTTCTCTAGTTGAGGAGGTAAACAAAAAAAGGCTTTGCAAAGAAGTTTAAGTTATTTTTTATGTTTTTGAAACCTATATAAAATTTGACAAGGTTGTCACAACCCCATCAAAGTCTAACAAACCATTCATAATAGTTGAAAAAGTAAGAGCAAGACTTAACTAGAAATGTATCAATGAAATATGAGACTATTTTGAAGATTATGAAGAAGTGTGGTAAAGGAAAATTTTCTCTTTCAACCCCTTCACCTGGTTTCAAAGTCATCAACAAAAATTGATGAAGTTTTGGAAAACCCTCAAATCTCTAACAAGAAAGGAGCATTCATTCCAAATTGAACTAGTAGCTCTTAATATGGTAGGACTTCACATGTGCCAACATTTATAGAGCATTATTAATGTTCTCGTAGAACACAAGGACATTAAATGAAGTTTAATATAATGAAATACAAATAAAAATGGAAAACACTTTAACAAGCATTTGTCATGCAAAAATGGAGAATTACAAGAGCTAGTTGCAAAGTGCCTCCCAACTACTACATTGGAGATATTTCAAAGGTGATACATAGTAGATGATTTCACTAGTTTGAAGGTACATAATTTTATCTTTGTTCTTGTAGTTCATGAGGAGAAATAATTTCTTCTAATAAAGACAATCTTATGAATACTTGTTTCCCACTAAATTTCTTGGAAAAAATTAAAACTCTCTTATATTTTTTTTATTTTGTGTTAAATTTTTTTATTTTATGTATTTATAAAATCACCTTGGTTAAAATGAAGCAAAAATATCTTTGGGTAGGAGCATTTTTCAAGTTTGGAAATCACACTGCTATAAATTGGAGACATGAAGCTATGGCATGTAAACCTAGAAGATTTCTAGAAGAGAATGAATGAAGGAAATAGGTCTCAAAATGCAAAGAAGGTAGTGGATAGTAGGCTTATGTAAGCAATAGGTTTTCCCATAGTCATCCAATATATGAAATTTATTTTAGAGTGCATGAAACCTTATGATTCCTTGACCAGAAAAATAAGAACATTGGATGATATGGTTATAATTTTTTTTGGGGGGGAATCTCTTAGTGTAACTCTCAAATTACCTCAAAGAGATTTTTGTAGGCATAGAAACTATGGTGGCATACCAAAACTTTGTTGATAATAAGAGTGCATGTCACAACACCATTATAAGATGATGGATAGTAGTTCCTAAGAAGGGGAAGTCATAATTGTTTAAGAGCCTACATAAATCACATTTCAACAACCACATTTCAGATATCATCATGCTTCTTCATAGATTAATTGGTAATGAGGATTCTCATTATTTGAAGAGTGTGTGTATCTATTTATCATTTTCATTGTTAATGAGGGAAAATTCATCAAATTGGGTAACATAAAGTTAGTGATAATATCCATAGGCACCTCATCAATTTTTAGCTCATTAAATCTTTTTATATGTCTTCATATGTATTTTATCCCATACCTAGTATGAGGGTCTGACTAAGATTGGTCACTAGAGGAGATTTGAATGAGGTGACCCAAATTTATGACCACCACCCACAACTCCAATTAGACCATCACTATAAATTTTTTAGAAGAGTGAATGATGCATTCACAATGCATGATGCTTGGGAGCTACAAGGAAATATGGGTGTAAGAGTATCTTCAAAATTTTCCCAATTAATTAATACATTTAGGATCTATTTTATTCATTTTTAAAGATTTAATTACATCAAAATTGGGGGCTTTGATGGAATTTTCCAAAGTATGTAAGTGATAAATTTGTTCTTATTGAAGTCTATTGAAAAATTGATGAAGTTAACAAAAATGTAAAGAGAAAAAAATAGATGATTCCATTTCTTATTAGGTGAGCTCACTTTCCATACAAATCATTAACTAACACATTAAATTTTGAGAGAGATTTGGTAAAATTCATCATGAAATTTGATATCATAAGATTCCCATCTGACAATAAGGATTATGTCAAGAATTATTTATAGATTGGATATGATTCCATCACCTCCATCAAGTTAAGGATTACTAGGCAGATTGTGAGAATGTTCAGGTGAATTAAGGAAAAGATATTCTAATGAGATTACATGTCCAAAAAATTAGCAAATTCAATTCAAATTGGGATATTCAAGGCATAGAAGATGATGAATTAGACTTAGTTTCTCTCATTTATTTCAATCATATTCAAACACAACCACTACTACCCATCGAATGAGGTGTCAAAGAGGTAAAAACTTTAGAGGAAAGGATGATAGTGGTTCTTAGAAATATGAGGGAGTGGTTGATGAATTAAAAAAAATATAGCCACAAAGTCTTCTAAGGGAAAAGAAGCTACATAATAAAACAATGAAAACAAAAATAATAGCTCCTTCTCATCCTTCCTCATCAACTAGTTCTCAAATTTCTAGTGGAGAAGGAGGAGATGATGATGGAAATATTCCAAAGATGAGGAGATCTGGGAAATCCTATAAAGATAACTTCAAGGGAAAATAAAGAAATAGAAGAAGAGAGAGAATATGGAGGCTATTCAAAAAGAATTAGGAAAAGAAGAAGCTATTGATATCACTTCCTCCCCTTATTAGGTTAGTACCCCTTTGTCCTCTTCAACTCATTCTTCACCAACTTCATCACCATCATATTCACTTCATACTCCTCTTACTCAACCCAATCCTACAACCTCCTCACCTAACATTTCATCCTTTGATAAGATTTAACCTCCATTCACTACACCTTGAATCATGAGACATTGTAGTTCTCTCCTAATATCATTAGTACTTCATTGCTACTCCATTTTTCCTCTCTTCTTCTTTATTATAGCAATCTCTCTTCATAAATTGAAAAGTAACCCAATTAAACATTCCCTAGTTTGATTTTGTTTATAAATTTCTCTGAAGATCACCTCAACCTAAGAAGGAAAAAAATACTTATATTTGAAAGGAATGAAATAATAAACAATCAAAAGATAATATCATACAACAAGTAAGGTCTTTGACCACTTTCCTTAAATCCATTGTTGACACTTCAACCCAACCATTAAATAAAATTATGCCTCTTTTGATCCTAATTTAGGAAACAAGAAAGAATTAATTGACAAGATATATAGGTATTAGTCCTATGGGAATATAACTAAGGACTAAGTGAAAGAAATAATAACCAAAGGGTCAAATTTCATTGAAGAAGCAAAGAAGATATATAATAAAATTGACACTAGAAAGAAATAAATTGATGATGAGGTTAATGCATTTAAATCTAGGAAGATATTTATGGGTAAAGGTTGATTAAAATCTCAAGGAGATAATTGGAATAAGAAATGATAAGCTTCTTGAAGATAAAATATCCCCATGTATTGAATATAATAAGTGTCTATTATGGATAAAGAGAATTGAATGGAAAATGTTATTTATCAAACAAACTATCCAAGAGCAGGCCATGTTATTGAAATATTTTGATCAGTTGAAGGATGATATCCAAATTAATTTTTTTTCTATCAATTTGGATATTCAGATGAAATGTGTTCTCAGTTTAGTGATACTGAATCCATCAAGAAGAATTTCAAGGTGATGATTTAAATTTTCTTTAAAAAATAGGTATTTGATGTGGAAGTTGTCAAATAGATAAGAAATGTCAACACTACTCTCATCCATTGTGTTGCACACCTCCCAACAATTTTGAGAATATTAAAAATATTTAGATTAACAAGATGGTACGAAAGCTCAAGAAAAAGAATGTAATAATACCAAGGCATAACAAAATTACTTCAATTGTGAAATCATTCCAAACCTAAAAATCCAAAATGTCATCTTAGACACAACAATCTCTAGTTTCAATTATGTAGTGAAGGGAAAAGAGGATATAGATGGGTACATTGTTCCCTCAAAGCCTAATATTTGATTTATTTATATGAACTTTGTTTCAATGAAATATTAAAGGTTATACACTTTTATTTAAGTTTTAGAAATAATGACACTTTAAATTTTTTATTTAGTTGTTAATTTAAAAGAAATCAATTACAACTAAAGGCTATATATATGTCATCATTGCAAATAATGAGATCCTTTTTTATGCTTATTTAATTTTAGCATAGAGTTGTTAAAGTTTGAATATATTTTTCATACAGAAGTTCAAAGTCTATGTGCTTTACAATTTTGAACATTTGAAATAAAGGAATTTGTTATTATTCTATGTGTTAGTGATAAATTTATGTGTTATTATTCCTTTGTTGATGTATTATAAATTTTTTCAAGTGTCCAAGGATAAAGGTATAAAGTTGTGTCACACTTTTGGCCAACATATCAACACAAGTAAATTTAAGTATTTCTAACTAAAAAACATTTTTTGTCAAACATATGATCTAGTAAGATTCATTCTAGTTAAGCTTAATATGTGGACAACTTTTTCAACTAAAATTATTGGTTAAATGCATATATGTAGCACCACTTTGAGGAAAATTACCAAAAGAAAAATTATTTGAAAAACTTGATGTTTTAACAACTCCTACTCATGTAAATAATATTTTTTTAAAAATATAAAAATGCCCTTTGTAGATCTATAAGTGTAATTTTTAAATATTTATATTTTAATAGTTAAAGTATTATTTATATTTCACTTTTTATTTTTTACTAAAAGTAGATTATCAACGCAAAATATTAGGTTGATTACCATGTCAAGGAAAAATACTAAAAAATTATTAAAAAAATTGAAAAATAATTGATGCACTAGATAAAATTATCTATATCAAAATGGTATAATTTTTTTATATTTTAGATAAATAGTTAATATGAAACTTGTTGGCATGCCAATAGTGGTATGGTCTGATGGTTATGTTATTGTGTTTTTATTCTTTCCATCAAGGTTTAAACCCCATTAGGTGTAATTGTTGAGAATTTATATTGGGGATGAGGTCCCCCATTTTTGTTCTCACTGTTCATAGCTCTAAGTCAAAAGCATTTACCCCTCTTAGTAAAAAAAATATGAAAGTTGACATCAAATGAAAATAATTATATTTTAATACACACACACACACACACACACACACACACACACACACATATAAATTGAAAAAAAAAATCCATGCACTAAAGTTTCAAGTTATAAATACACACAAAAAAATTGAAGGAAAAAAAAAATTACTATATAAAAATCAGCATCTCATGTAACTTCATTTTTTAGCATTTTATCAACAACTAAATTATATTTTCAATTTATAAAAAACTATTTTCAAATATTTTTTTAATTTAATATATATATATATATATATACTAAAAATATATATATATTATTAGTATACATTATTTCAAAATTTGAAACAAATATGCCAATTTTTAGTGATTCAAGTTTAAAGTTGGATCAGTGTTGGTTGTTTCCTTTATAAAAGTGTGACATAACTCCCAAGTTTTCTATATTACTTTATATTATAGATCATTCTTTAATTTTATGAAATCTAGTTTGGTTGGAGGATGATTTTATTAGTTTGTGAATCTAATATCATCTAAAAATTTATTCTTAGTTGCATGTTACAAATATGTGGATTAAAAATAATGTATACATTTTATTTCTTTTCCATTTATATGAAAATTGCAATAACTTATTTATAAACCTTTTTTTTCTTCCTTTGTATTTTTTGCCTTCATCTTTCTTGATTTTTGGTTAAAATAAAACCCCAAAAATCAACATTTGTCATAAGAGGGAGCTATACCTCTAAAATTTTCAAGAGATTTGTTAAAATATACGACTTCTCCAACTATTGGTTTGATTAGCATTACAAACTAGACATCTCATAATCATTTTATGCAAATTTGGTGGTGACAAATTTGTTAACCAACACTAGCTACCAAGAATTATATTAACTACATTGTTAGTATGTGGCCACCTATATTCTTAATGCTCTATAGTAAAATATCAGTGGTTAATACTTGTACTTTGGGTTTGTTCATTTGGCCATCAAGCATAAAGTATACATTCTTCTACTAGATTCTCCACTAACATGTCTCATTGTCATTGGTCAAGAAGTAGGTATGTGGGTTCCTAAATTGGTCCACATAATAAAATACCAATATTAACTTGCCAAGTGGCCTAATAGTACATGTTGAATGGGATTAGTTACTTTATACAACAATTTGATAAAGGTAATTTAAAGGGATATGTGGCCATTTCCTATTATTAATAAAAAATAACTAAATGAATGGTGCATATCTTTGGCCATTATTTTTGATCCATATCCACTAATATTTAATAATTAACCTAGGTTACTAATCTATTAATTATTTAATAACTTAGTGGCAATAGTAAGAAGTTAAGGCAGTCACTTTCAATGTATATTTTTCTCTTATTTTGTGACCCTATTGATCATATGGAGAATATGTGGGTGAATTTTGTGGGTCCATACTATATGGAAAAATGGTGGAATATCATGTGGTCTTGGGTAGATGTGGTGGGGGTATCTAAACCTTTTTTCAACATATGTGATAAAAAAAAATATTTAAATGCACAAGTTTTCTATGATTTGTGTACATAATGTGGTAGGCCCTAATATTAACTTGATAAGTATAGGTTATTGATGCTAATAAATTTATATATTTTAGAGAACTTATATTCTAGCAACAATGGTTGTGGGTCATAGTAGTACTATATTAATCAAATGCATGGAAATATTTTAATAGCTTGGCCATTTTATTAAAGTGTGAAACATTTATATGTTTACTTCTAATGGAAAATAGATAGAAATACTTAGTCCTTTGTACTTCCCTTCCCTATTTTTCCTTATCAATTAAAGTGGTGATATAAGGGAATGAGGTAAGCAATTGGCATCCTAGAAAATATTCATATTTTTCAAAAGATATTTTTTTATAACTTCAAATGGGCTCACCCATTTAATAATGAATGAGATAACACCACTAACCTTAGGTGACAAGTTCTTTGGGAAACTTTAGTCTATTTTGTAAAAGGGTTTGATTATATGTTAGGAGGTACTTAATGATCTAATGTGGATGATATTATAATTTTTTTCTATTACTCCACGATGAAATGACTAGAATTGGTCACATGTGCTACTCTTCTCTCCTCATTTCACCCTTAGCAATTGATCTTAAAGAACTCAACCCATGTCATTAATCATTGTCGGATTTTTTTTATTTGTGCACCAAGGTACCAATAAATAATAGTTTGGAATGAATTTGATAATATAGAAACAAGTTGAGTGGGTATTTGGATAAATCCATGGCGCCCACAAACTAATAAATAATTTATGGGGACATTAGTATCCCCATTATTCATAAGGTGTTTATATGTATGAATAAATCTAATTTGTAGAGTAATTTTCCCATGTGTTTATGAGGTATTTGGAGAGTTAATAACAATGGGATAGAGTCCCTATTTCTTTCAAGGCTATGAGAAAAAATCAACCTAGGGTGTGAGCTATGTAGTAAATATTCAAGCAATGTTAAAGGCCAATAGTATCAACCATATACATGATATATTACAAATTTGAAAATAAATTAACTATAAATTAAGAAGTAAATTTATCCTCAAAATGTATTTTTTGTGCTAATAATATGAGGATTGTTGTGCATCTCACAACATACCCCATTTTTCTTCTAGAAAAATGAAGATTCCCTCTTCTACTTGGCTCTAGTCTAGTCCATAATGTTAGCAGTTTTCTTGACCCAATGATTGGTCTAATTTTGATAAGAATGATTAATTTTAGTGACTTGATTTCATGTTATATTGAAAAAGTAATTAAAATTATCTTAAGTCCCTTTGGAATTTTATTGAAATAGGTTGAAATATGCTATCAAAAGATAGATATATGCTTTCAAAGTTTTTATTTGCAAGTGAACATGATATTCACTTCACTTTATGTTCAAATGATCTTAAAAATTGTGTAAAGTGTGAATTCCAACATGACATTATACATTTAAAACTTTTGGAAAAATTTGATGCCCTACTGAGAAAGACTTTAACCATAAAAAAATTGTCATTTTCTAGGACTTTGATCCCCAATTAGACTTCACTTTACTTCTCACTTCATGTTGCACTTCACCTCCAAAACCTTTTAAATTAAAATAAAATAAAATGGCTATCTTATATGTAAATTTAACCTCTTATTGAACAACATGTCAAGTCTAACATTTGGCTTCACTTCACTTATGCAATCCCACAAAGAACCCCTTTTTTGTGAAACTTTAATATGGATATGAATATTGGAAGTGAACTTCATAATTTTTATACCAAACTTCACTTCACTTATGATTTCCTACAAAGTAAACAAGGAATAGTCATTAAAATACTTACTAACCTAACTTGTGGAATCAATGTGGTGTACTTAAATTTTTGAAATTTAGACTTCACTTACACTTCCATAACAAAATCGTACAAGCCATTATCCCATTCTAAGCATCAATTATTACCTTTCTTATGCATTAAATAATTTATGTTCTTTCCAAAAGAAATCACACAATAAATCCAATTAAATTATCATTTTAACATCATTCAAAAACATATCAAGAACACTATGAAATTAGCAACTAAGAAAAAAAAAATTATGAGATAGAGTCTACTATTGTTGTAGATAGAAGTGAAATAGTATGAAAGAGGAATGTGATTTAATAAATTTAAGTGAAGCTAAGAAAAGAATCAATAGGTGCAATAAACTTGAATTTGTAGGTCATCAAACCATTTCTCATTTAATCCTTACCAACATTTATCTTTGATTTGGAATTTGTTAAATTAAATTTCCTATTCATGCTAATTTAGAAATAAAATAGAAATTCAATGTTAAAACTTACAAAATCTAAAATCCAATGATAAAAATAATTAGGGCATAATAAATGATTGAAACGCTAACTCTAAAATTTCCTAGTTTTTAATGACAATTGATAAAATAACTAAATTTGTTCAAATTCATGGGTAATCCTTTACATAGAAGCTCTCCACTTTTAAAGTGCATCCTTGAAATCTTATAGAAACTTAGATACCCAATTGTACATATCTTTAGATACCATATAAATTCAAAACCCTTGAAACTATTATGGAATTTAGACCTCCATTTGAAACATGATGTTACCATTACATAAGATTTCACTTGTAATAGAAATCCTTTTTTTTTAATAAATTCATAATCCATCTATAGATAAACATAATAATGAAAAAAATTACTATTGATATGAATTCTTACAAGGAGCTTTTTGTGAAAATGCAATGTTCAACTAAAATAACAATTAAATTCAAACTTCGCTTCCGATGGAAATTCTTATGAAAGAGTAAAAGTTTAAAAGAAAAACCATAATTCTTAACACTTGAATAGATTATGTGATGATTATGTTAATCTGGATTTGTCGGAATTAATTTATTCTACAATAAAAAAATGAGGTATGAGTTCAAAGGAGTTACCCCTAAATCAAATATTTCTTTAGGATGGGGAAATATTATAGATACCAATCTGGTACACATTATCCTAACAAATTTCAATAAAAAAATAACTAGTTTTGATGCCACTCTAAGGGCTAAGAATATAGTCAAGGATGGGTTGGATATTTTTTTTGGATTTCCAATGTCCAAATTTGACAATAGAATATGCTAAACATTACGATCCTTGAAGAAAAATTATAATTTTAGAAGGGAGCATTAAATCATTTAACCTAACTATAAATGCTATAAGGGGTATTTTCAATATCCCATCCTACAATAAGGTTAGTGTAATAAGAATGGATGAAGTAGAAAGAATATTTAATTATGATAGTCCTCTAGATGAAATATGAATGTAAGATGGATGGAACATCTAAAGGTTTCCATTATCAAACCACCCAATACATTATACAAAAGTGACTTCTATTAGGAAATTAGTGGCATAATTAATTTATTAAGTATATTTATGGGCCTCCCTATTGCTACTACCTTTGATCCCTAGATATTTATTTATGTTTCCACCATATTGAATGGATAAATAATGATACACTAGGTAGAAATGATTAGTGATAAATTGTAAAAGCAATTAACAACACTAAAGGACACCAAAATAATTTAAATGAATTTATTTTTGACTATTCTATAGAAACAAAGTTTATCTTCTTATATTTGAAAAGGAGGGAAACAATGGGATTTAAAAATATAGGGCAATTGCTAGTGTATGAGCACTATCCTTGTGCTAGAGTTCAAATAATCAATTTAATCCACTATTGGAGGGTTAAATGATGCTTTCTCTATGTGATTGGTAAGGTTGATGGAAGGAGACAATCAAAGAGATTTTCAGTAGATGTCATAGTAGAAGTAGATAAGCATGAAAATTGGTTCACACAATTTCTCATGTTGACTCCACCTACTGCCATATGTACAAGGTTTTAAATAATGTCATGACTCCACCTAATGTGGTTATGACTCACGAAAGAAAAATATTCTAAATTTTAAATAAAATAACTTTTAAATAAATAAAAGAATTACAAAATATCAAATAAAAAACCAACTCTTTAAGTAAAATTAACTCAAGATTTATGTATGTATGTATGTATGTATGTATGTATGTATGTATGTATGTATGTATGTATGTATGTATGTATGCATGCATGCATGCATGTATGTATGTATGTATGTATGTATGTACTAACATATCTAATTTTAGAAAAAATATATCTAAATTATGTCAAGAGATATCTTTTCTAATGCACATATTCAAATTGATTTAAAAATGAAAGTTTAGAGAAGCATATGCATAATTTATATAGATCTTTCTAAAAATAGATGTGTTAGAATTAAATACATCTACTGCAGTAAATAAAATAATCTATAGATAAATAGGATAATTCAAGAGTAATATTTTTCTAGATACGTGTGTTTAGGATCTCTTACTAATTTAATTAACATAATACTACATTACAACAATAATAGAAAGTTGAAATTATAAAACATTCAGACAACTAAATAAATGTTATTACAAAATAAATTTTATTATTATAATATTTGTAAGACAACTATACCACTACAAGCACTGTATTTTTAATTTTATAATTTTTTTTTTTTTAATATATACCTCTATCCTTTAAATTTGTGTATACAATAAAAATTTATATATGTGCATATAGTAAATAAAATAGAATAATTGACTTAATAAATATATTTACATCCCCAAAGTTGACTCGCGTCTTTCAAGGCAGAAAAGGAAAATAAAATTACCATGTGCTGACAAGTCTTAATTGCGTAAAAGTGTGAGCATGCAATAAAGGCAACAAGGTGGTCCAAATGTAATGTAATATATTAAGTATATATATGGTGTTGTTAGGCGCATGCTTCTAGGGTTTGTAATACCTATAGACCAATTGACCTAATTATCTAAATGCCGTCAAACATGTGGGGCGATCCAATACTACTTTAACTTTCCACGTTAAAGCCCACAAAACACTAAGCAAACCAAAAATATTTAAACGTCTTCCCCACTTTAATTTCTATGGTTGCACATTTTTCAAGGAAGATCCTTCCACTCAAGGATGTAGTGAACTCTTTATTTATTTAATTAAAAAACCAATTGAAAATGAAGTTCAATATATTTTATTACTTGTAATCCTCATTCAATTTTACATGATAAACAACGTTGAAATTACACTTGAAAATAGTTCTCAAAAGTTGGGAGAAACAAAAGTAAGAAGTTGAGATATAATAAGTATTAAAATAGATAAAATTATAGCACGGTAAAGATAAACATGTATAGTAACTTGTGAATGGGCTCAACAAATTGGTCAAAATGTTATCTTGATTAAACTCGATTTTGATAAAGCTTATGACAGGATTCGTTGAAACTTTATTCTTAAAGTGCTTGAATGGTTGGGTTTTGGCCCCAAACTTCAAGCTTATGTTCAAATGTTGTTTAGAGGCGCTAATGTTCAGCTTATTATCAATAATGTAATGACAAACGCATTTTCTTTACAACGATCTATCTAACAAGGATATCCCTTGGCCCCTTATATCTATGTCCTAACGGCTGACACTTTGGGTTATTTACTTCAAAGTGCTCACGATATGAAGTTAGTCATAGGAATCTCTATTTCTAATAATGTTGCTATAATTAATTCTCATTATGTTGATGACAGCCTATTATTTTTGCAAAATTTTGAAAATAATATCACCAACACGATGGATATTCTGGATCTATATTGTGTTGTTTCAGGATCTAAACTTGCACATGAAAAAACTTAATTTTGATGATTTAATTAGGCCCTATTCCCCAATGGATCCTACACGAATGGAATTAAATTAAACATGGGGAAATTATGAAATATCTTGGCATACCATTTGGTATTGGGGTCTTTCTTTCAAATATGCAGAATTGGTACCTTAATAAAGTCAAGAGAAAACTTTTTAGTTGGGGAAATAAATTTCTCTCCTTGATTGGTAAAATATAGGTTCCTACTAAGATTTTCATTGCTACACATGTTTATTATTCTTCATGTTGGATGCCTTCCAAAAAGGGGTATGATGATTTAACTAAAATTATTTGTCAATTTCTTTGGGCTAGATGGGATGGCGATAGAGGGCTTATTTCCACTTTATGAACCCATTGTATTCAACTGAAATGCAAAGGTGGCTTGGGGCTTATAGACCCAAGAACTCAAGGCTTTTTCTTGGCTACCAAGTTTATCATTAGAGTTGTCCATGGAAACGAAATGTGGAAGGTTCTTATATAGAACTGTATTAATCTTTGCCTTTGTCAAGGGAAAATGGCAACAGGTGGGTTGGCTAGACAAAATTCTTCATGCTCCTTTTTTCTATAAAAGCTCTCTCCTCTCCAATCTATATGTAAGGCTTGGCAACACACTTGTCATATTTTAAAATGGAGAAATAACTCACTTCAACATGGTTTTAGCTTCTCTACTTCTTTGATCTAGTGGAGTAAGCATGTTCTCTATCAAGATTAGCCTCTTGCTTTAAGCTTTCCAAAGCAATCTTATTCTTTGTTTAAAAAAGGAGTCTACAATGTCAGTGATTTGTGGGACTTTGACTCTATGAGATGGTTATCATGGCCTTCTATCAAAGCTCAATATAAACTAAGCAACAAATACAAAGTGTTTCTAATTTTTGTTTAGTCTTTGGTTCCGCTTAATCTGACTATGAAATTGTGCACTCCTATCCACTGAAATTTCTACAAAGATTGGTTATGGATTTCCTCTTATCCTTTTCTCTTCTTTCATTTAAAAAAGGCTTACTTGCAGTTACTTCCAAATCTGCTCTTAAGATCTCGATTGAACCTCAAGTGGAATTGTAGGTACAATGAAAAATTATGGGCCAAATTATATGCTCAGATTTGGAAATCAAAAGCTAACACAAATGCTCAATTAATTGCTTGGAAGATTTTACTTTGCAAACTGCCTAATGAGGACGGGTTGAAATGTATGATTATCCAACCAGTTAATTTTCCTTTTTGTCAAAGTAAAGAAGATATGAGGTGTATTTTTTGGGGATGCCAATTTGTTATAAAGCAGTGGTTTGCTATTTTTAATGATCTACCAACTATATTTTGGCATTTTTTAAACTAGAGAGAAGCACTTCTTGGAGTTGGGTTACATCATAATGCCATAGCAGATAGAGTTAGACATGTCATTTTATCATATATATGGAGACACGGGTGTAGAGTTGTTTTTAATAATCTAAATGATCACCAAGGAGTCACACTTCTCAGGCTTTACTCTGAGATTTTATTGTCTGATCTCTCTATTTTCTTATTTGTAGGCTAAGGCTAAGAAGAATCTAAAGATCAGCTTTCAAATTTAGTAGATCAAGCTTCAAGTCAATCAATTATTCAAAAAAAGGATGGTCACTATATCTCAGGGTCTAAAGCCTTATTTTCAAGACTGATTTTTTCTTTCTAACTTTTTTGGTTGTTGGTGGGTGGATCACCCTGTTATTCCAAATGTTGTTTTTCTCTTGGTCCTTGCTTGTATTATTGTACTAATATGGTTTATGTTGCTACAGCTCTAATGTTATTAAAAATAACTCTTGTTTGTTGTTGGTGTTATAGTTTATGCTGCTACAACTCTAGTCATTCAAACTGTTGGTTTTCTTGGTCTATTTGTTATTGATGTTATAGTTTGGTGTTGGAGTTTCAGCTGTACACTTTGGTTCTGTAAGTTTTTCATGTAGTTTTCCACTGCATTCTCATTGTAAATCTGCATTTTCCTTAATAATAATAATAATAATAAAAGACTTGTTCAGATATAATAAGTATTAAAATAGATAAAATTATAGGACAATAAAGATAACATGTAGAGTAACTTGTTTGTAAATTATACATTTTGTGTATGTAAATTATATATCTTTTATGTATGATAAAAGAACAAATAAGACTTTTTTGTGTCATTTTCAAAATAATTTATTTATAATTTAGTTTGTTACAATTAATTGAACTTGTCTTTTTTTTGTCAATAGTGCAACTTTTCAATTGTATTATCTTATTGTAGATTGTAAGTTTATAAAGCAAATTTGTTCTCTAAATTAAATGGTTTTCATGTATTGTTATAGGATAAATCTCTTTTTCAATTAAAATGTGGCATTTAGAGTTTTTTTGTTGTTATTTTAACACAAAAGAGTAGAAAGCAACAAGATTATCTTAAAAATATTTTAAACTATAAAAAATAATTTCACTAAGTAAAAACAATGTAGGGTAGAATAAATAATCTTGGTTTGTTGCGAATTGGAATAGAAATCTAACAAATTGATACCAAAATAGAATTTAACAAATGAAACAAAACTTGGAGCCAAAAGCGAGAGCTCTCTACTAAGGATGTTTGTGTAACACATTGTCATATGTATGACTCTTGCAACTCAAAGTGTTGGTAAACTCACTTTGAACCTCAAAAACCACACCCAATTGGGCATAAAACAAGACATAGACACAACAACTCCATGTATGGTAGGAATAATAAAAACTATATTTTATCAATATAAAATGATAAATAAAAATACTAGAAAGAGAAGGAAAAGAGAATACAAACCCCTATGTGATGAATAAATCTATCTATGAAACCCACAATTGAGAAGATTGGAAATGTTGGATTACTTAGGAGCTTGCTATGAATGGCCAAACTCCTATATTGATATTTTAATCCTAACAAGTAGTCAAGAAGATAGAAAAATGTGGATGGTTATCATATTCTAGGAAGGTAAAAGTAATGACTTTTTTTATGAATACCACTCCTAGGTCTAAAACATGTGACAAACTAGTGTATGTGTGTGGGTATATAATAGAAAGGAAGTGAAGATCCCAAGGTTCCAAGTACACAATGAAAGGATTCAACCACAAAGGAAGTTAAAATCAAATGACAAGAAAAATAATGACAATTTCACATTAACTTACTTGGAGAAGCTAAAAGGGACAATGCTAGTATTACAATACTACAATAACTTTCAAGAGAGTGTTTCTATGTTCACATGAAGATCACAATGCTAAAGAAGTAATGTATGTTTCTAAAAATTATTGGTAAAAGTTTGAGAGCATGAGAGATTGAGAGAATGTAAGATTCAATGAGATAGATTCAAAAAATGAGAGGATATTAGGGTAAATGAGTGAGTCTACCTATGCTAAAGAGATTTTTGTTCAATTACATAGAGCCATTATCATCAACCTAAGTAGGAAATTATGTGTGGTGAAACAATAAAAATAACTATTGAACATGATAAAATGTCATATGACATTAGAGCATTACTTGGATATTGGCATGTTGCACTAATATCTAGATAGTTCCAACTCCTAGAAAGGTCAAACACTAGGAAATATCAATATTAACACATTTGAAGCATGGTTTTACACAAAATAAACCAAATAAGGTACAACCTTAGCATCATCAGAGGAAAAAGACTAAAGAAAGGAAAAAATGAGACTAAAATATGCTAGAGGATATGGACACCAATCTAGGTCCAAACAATAATGTTAGATTTTTTCCCCCTTTCTAAGTGGACTTATGATAGTAAGTGATATGCTACACTAAAGTGTAGATATAAAATATTAAAATTAAACATCATTATAAAATATGCCCAAAAAGATACTATAGATGGTGTATAATATTTTTAAAGTAGAGGATTATGCCCCCAGGCTAAGAAATTACAAAATAAATATGTCAATTAAAAAACTACATGAATAACAATGTCAAAATTGTTGGAAAATGTGTGGATAAGTGTGTTGTCATTGATGTCAACCTTTGTTGATACCATATGCTCTCATGTTAAATGACAGTTCATGGTTGGATGTCAAATTGGTATAATATTGTCTCATCTATTGAATTTCATGATTGGATGTCAAAATGCTTTCTCTAAAGCTCTGCCAAATGCTTCTCATTCATTAGCTGATGTAGATATGATATTTTGGTCCGAAGAGTAGCTCTGCACAATTGTAAGGTATACATATTAGACAAGTTTAAATGCATAAGATTTACCAAAGAGTGTTTTGGTGTTATCAAAGTATGCACATGTTATGTTCTAGTGAATGTATGATAAGGAAAGAACTGAATGTATCTGCACTTCACCATATCACATTGATTTTCCTTATGGTTTTGGAGTTATATTTTTGAAGGTGGTTTGTCTACTCAATCCAAGTTTCAAATGATTTGGTTCACCACTGATGGTTTGTATATATATGATAGTGTTTTTTTGTATGTTCTGACAACCTGGTGGTTGGTTTGTTGGTGTCTAATCGATCTGCGTTAGTATATACTAGATCAAATCTACGTATAGAGGCTATGTAATGCATGATGGAATCTCATTGGGCTCTCTAGCTATGCTGCAAGATGGTTTGTGATCCTCCCTTATACAACAGTATTCCCAAAATCATTATTTTTGAGTATGAAGTGTTTGCACCAGCATGAATTGATCTGAAATGACAAGATGAGTGCAATAATGTTATCCTTTCATGTTTATTTTTATTCTTGCAATAAGTTTGGTCATAAGGCTAAAATAGAACTAAGGCAATAAGGAATGATTATTTTGTGCATCCAAGACATAATATTGTAGTTTCACATTCCTTTTATGGCTACTTCTATGCATGCAATAAGTTTGGTCATAGGGTTGCTGACTATAAAACTAAAATAAGGAGAAATGGTTTAGCCCCTAAATATAATGTTGTTTGCTGTGCAACAACTTTGGGCATAAAGCAAGATTTTGCAAAAGTGGTTTTGCAAAGCCACATGCTCAACATAAGAAGATAGAGGGAAAGAATGAAGTTACAAAGGTCTGGAGAAGGAAACAAGAGCATGATAATAATGACACACCACTTGTGTACACTACTGAATTTGACACCATTTTTCGATGGCCGTTCGTTGGTCATTTGATAAATCTTTGTCGGAAGAGCGATGAAATGGCAAAAATATTTGCATCGTTGTTTTTTTGTCGAAATCCCGATGACGAATTAAACGTTGAAATAACGATGAAGAATCGTCAGTCAACAGCATTGTGAAATGCCTCAGGCTTTCATTGGAATATCGACAAAAATTTTGTGTATCCACTGATGAATTACACCAAAAGTTCATCGCCAGTTCGATGAAATGGGCAAGTAGTAGTGTCAAAAAAATAGCAGACGTTCGTCGCCATTTCGACGAAATGGGCGAGTAGCATCCAAACAACACCAAAATTTCATCGAACGTGCGATGAAATAGGCAAGTACTAGCGTCAAAACAACACCAAGAGTTCATCGACTTTGTGACGAAATTAGCAAGGAGTATCATCGGAAGAACACCAAAATTTCATCGAAAGTGCGACAAAATGGGAAAGGAGTAGCATAGTAACAACACCAAAAACTCATCGAAATTGTGATGAAATGGGCAAGGAGTTATGACGAAACCTTCATTGCAGCTATAGCAACTTCGTCGAGCCTTTCTGTTGATTCGTCGGTGGTTGTCATTGAAATTGTGACGAAGCATCAATTTTTTTTTTAAATATTCATGGAAATGTACCATTGCAGAGACTGACGACTGATCATACATACAGACTGCATATTGGTTTGATGCTTCAAACGATGCATTTCTTATATTGAAAAGTGCATTACCTTATTCAGCTTCTCTTTGTTTTGAGAATAATTTAATATTATCTACTTAATAGGGCCAACCACGTGATGGTGGAAGCTCATTTGGCCCCTCCCCCCTCCTCACATCACTCTCAATTCCCCATACCCAATCATATAACATTAATCATTCATTCATCCATTAATAACATATAACATTCATTCATCCATCCATTAATAACATATAACATTCATTCATTCATCCATTAATAACATATAACATTCATTAATTAACATATTCACATTCATTCATTCATCCATTAATAACATATAACATTCATTCATTAAGATATAATATTCATTCTTTCAGTTTTTACATATTATCAAAAATATGGTTGTCATGATATGATTACAATCACTTTTTTTTTGTTTCTTTTTTAAAGCTCCATAAAGTTGAAGTGGAGTATCATTTTCTAAATCAATATATGTCCCCCCTTTAGTTGTTCTTCCCTCTGCTCGTGATCTTAATGTACGCGTAGTTGTTTGCTCATGATGTGGATGTCGCTGCAAGGGGGGATCTGCTGCAATAAGAAAGAAATGTTAAACTGATATGTTTTATTATTATTGTTACAAGTATTTCATTAATTAAAAGAACATTAGAGTGGTTCTCTTTACCTGATGGGTCCACATCATGTTCCTAAAATTTTGTTATAGGCTCATGCTCAACATGTTGAACACCCTCTAAATCCTGATCTGTAGTTGAAACATGAAAGGTTACATTAATTAATACACCAATTGAAATTAAAAATGTTTAAGAGAACATGAGGGTGGTCCTCTTTACCTGATGGGGCCACATCATGTTCCTGATCTTCTCTAGCTTGTTCATGCTCAACACGTTGATCACGCTCTACATGCTCTAAATTTGAAACACGAAAGGTTACATTAATTAATACACCAATTGCAATTAAATATGTTTAAAAGAACTTTAGAGTGGTCATCTTTACCTGATGGGGCCACATCATATTCCTGATCTTCTCTAGCCTAATCATGCTCAACATGTTGATCACACTCTACATGCTCTAAAGTACCGGGATGCACACCATGACCTTCATTTGCGTTACGCTCCACCCTCACTAGGTTGCATTCCAATGTCATGTCTTGATTATTATCATTGTATGTTTAAAACAAATAGGCATGTAATTACTTTATGGTGGAAATTAATATTGAATAGATTGCACAAGTATTCAATTTTAAATAAACTTTATTGAGTTTATTTTGCATGTCGGATGCAATGGAAGATTGTGTTTTCGATCCAATGCTCTTAGGCATTCAGCTTCATGGCTCCATAGCCTTGCTAGAAGGCAATATTCAGGTCCTCTTATGTGGGAACTCTGTTGAATTCAGAGCCCTAAATTTTTGCATAAGATCATGAATTTTGCTTCTATGGTGTGATAAAACCAAAATTGTTTTCAATTTATTATAATTTGGATGGAATATTTCATTTATTAATACTTACAATTCGTGCGGCTAATTTCATATAACCACCAGAGCCAATTTTTTGTTTCCCATGCTTTTCTAGTCTTGCCTTTGTTGCCTTCGATGTGTCGGGCAGCCTATGAAAAGTTTGAAATAAGTTAGATTATGTAAAATGAAAGAGTAATCAGTATATAATTACATTGTTGATAGTATCACAAATAGCATACTACTTTTTTCAAAAAAATTAATGGCATTTCCATAGCATACAAACATTGAGAGCAAATAAAATACAGAGTTCAATCCATGAATTATAGAAAATAGATTTTTGTTGGTTATATTCATATCGCTGATTACATTGCACAAAACATACTACAACTACATAAATATTAGATGGTGGTAGTTGTCTAATACTTTCATTTTTTCATACATGTCTACCATGCATTTTATCAAATAGTTCACTACCTTCCTTGCTATGGCTAAAAGCCTAAAATAGGTGCTTTCAAACAAGCTATGGATGCTTGGAAAAATCTATCAAAGCATAATAGTAAGCAATAGCATAGACAAGGCGGTGAAGCTGTTCAAATGCCTCAAAAGAATTGGTCTCATGGTGATGGAATGCCATGACAATCCATAACAATTTGCTTGTCATGGCATTCATTATGGCATTCATCACCATGAGACCACACATTACAGTATTTTCAAATAGTTCACTACCTTTTCTATGCTACCATTTTTCATACATGTCTACCAAGCATTTTATCAAAGCAGGTTCGCTTCATGCTATGGCTAAAAAGTAAAAACCTCAAATAGGTGCTTTTGAAGACAAGCTATGGATGCTTGGAAAAAAATCTACCAAAGCATAATAGTAAACGTAACATAGACGAAGTGAATTGTTTGAAAAAATGCCCTAAAAGAAATGCATTCTCGTGGTGATGGAATGCCATGACAATCTATAGCAATTTGCTTGTCATGGCATTCGTCATGGAATTCCATCACCATGTGGGCCATTTCTTGAGACATTTTTCAAGCGGTTATCCTTTGCCTTGTCTATGCTCTTGCATTTTTCATACATGTCTACCAAAGCATTTTTATCAAAGCAGGTTCATTTGCATTTGCTATGGCTAAAGCCTAAAGCAGTGCTTTCAAACAAGCTATGGATGCTTGGAAAAAATCTATCAAAGCATAATAGTAAGTGTATACACCTAAAAATGGTCACATCACATTTGTTTGGTAATTAATTAAATATTCTTAATATTTAATTAAATCTCCGAATTTCATCTATGTATAAATAAATTTAAATAATTTATTTATATTGTTCATTCTTTCATTTTGATTAAATAAATAAGTTTATTTAATCATCTTTTCTTATTCATTTCTTAATTAATTAAATAAACATTATGATTTATTTATATTAATTATCAATAATCTTAGCTTGAATATTTTATTCAAATAAAGATTAAAACCATTTCAAAATTCTTCAAATATCTATTCATAATTAAATATCTTAAAATATTTAATTAATTCTTCTAAATATTTCATATTCTTCTAAAGTCATATCATAATTAAATATTCCAAAATATTTAATTAAATCTTCCATAGTTTTTAAAATCAAAAATCAAAATTCAATAAATGAAATTAAATAAATTTATTTATTTAATTAATTTGGGGATTATCTTCAACACCCGTGAAACAAACTACCGAAACAGAAAAAATAATTTTCTCTGTTTACGTGCTTGAAACTTGTTCCGTGGAGTTGAACAAGAATCCATCCTTCTCTTAACCTCAACCTCTTCCATCTTCTTCTCAACCTCTCCATCTCTCACCTTTCAATTCTACCAGGACAATCCTCCTGACCCAGTGGGTGCTTGGGGTTTTCTTCAGAAAGGCTGCAATGCATTAGGTGCTTTCCCAGAGAATCATGAGACTTGGAGCAGAGAGTAGATTGGTACAAAAGAACAAAACTTTCACCAGCTCCTTCCGGGACTGCTTGGGTCTTGGGATGCGAGACAATGCTGGTTAGGAGCCTGGTACATAAATCAAAATTTCTCCGCCATAGCTAAAACAGCTGCCACATGCGGGGCTGCTCCGTGCAGACAAGCATTTGGAGAGAGCTTGCAGAAGCATACGATCTGAGCATGGCAGTCTGAACCCGGGAGAGGTGGGCATTTCAAACCAAAGGAATCCACATTCGTGGAGATAGTGAGAAGCAGCCATTGAGTAGTTGTCAAAACAGCCACTTCAACATACTTGGTTTTAATTCCACTATTTGAAACACTTCCTTTCATTTAAACATGACTCTCAAGACATTCAGGTGAAGGTATACTATATCGATGGGAACTCTAACAACTCATGAATTAAACTACACTTTCATAGAAAAAATCTTGTCTTGTAGTGGTGTTCGCTTCTCAAAAATTGCGACACTATATGTTGGCTCATACAGTTAAGCGGATAACCAAGATTGATCCATTAAAATACTTATTAAGCAGAGCTACTTTAATAGGAAGACTTGCAAAATGGATAATGATCTTAAGTGAGTTTGACATTCACTATGTAGATCGAAAAGCTATTAAAGGACAGGTCATTGCAGATCAGTTGGCTGAAGCACCTTTACAAGAAGAAAATCCAATGCACATTGAGTTTCCTGATGCAGATGTCTTCACAACAACAATTCAGAGAGCATGGGCATTATACTTTGATGGATCTTATACACAATATGGCTCGGGGGCAGGGATCCTCTTTGTTACACCTGAAGGACATACCATTTCATGATCATATCAGTTGATGTTTCCTTGCACAAATAACATAGCTGAATATGAGGCATTGCTCATAGGATTGAAAATAGCATTGGAATGGCGGATTACAGAGCTCCAGGTCTATGGTGATTCACAACTTGTCATTAATCAAATTAATGATGAATATCAAACTAAAGATGATAAGTTGCTACCTTACAAGAACATGGTGGATGATTATAAGAAGTATTTTGTGTCAATCAAGTTTTCACAAATATCAAGGATTGATAATAAAGCTGCAGATGCAATGGCTACCATTGCTTCTTTATTACAACTATCAGAAGATCAAATTAAGTATGAATTCTTGGTGGAACAATTGTTTTTCCCTGCCTATGATAATCCTGAGACCCAAGTCATATGTCATTTAACCAGTTCTAATTCACCCTTATATGGCAAGACTTATACCTATTTGAAAGATAACATCTTACCTTCGGATTTATCCTGTAACCAAAAAAGGAATTTTATCCGCCAATCATCACGTTATACCTTAATTGTTGATGTCCTTTATCAACATGGTCTTGATGGTACGCTCCTTAGATGTCTTGAACATGACGAATCTGAAAAAGCCTTACAAGAAGTTCATGGTGGTATTTGTGGAACTCATTTAAGTGGTTTGACTTTAGCCAAGAAACTTGTTAGAATGGGATACTATTGGCCTACCATGGAGAAAGATTCTTTTACTTTTGTCAAGAAGTGTTCTAAATGCTAGATTCATGGGAATTTAATTCATGCACTGGCACAAGAACTATAACCTTTCACTCCAACATGGCCTTTTTCTTAGTGGGGACTAGATCTTGTTGGAAAAATTTATCCTTCATCATCAAATGGTCATAAATTCATCATTATAGCTACGGAGTATTTTACAAAATGGATTGAAGTTGTTCCTTTGACAACAGTGACTGGTAAACAAATATCTTCATTTATCTTAAATTACATTATCTGTCGATATGGAATTCCTAATTCTATCATCACTGATAATGGAAGACCTTTCAAGAATCAAGATGTGGATGAACTTTGTGAAAGATTTCACATCCAACACAGGTTCTCTACACCTTATTATCCACAGGGTAATGGTCAAGCAGAAGCTTCCAACAAAACCATCTTGAAGATCTTGAAGAAGACAGTAAATGATGTCGGTCGTGATTAGCATGTCCAATTAAATCCAGCTTTGTGGGCATACAGAACCAGCATTCGCACACCAACAAGAGCTACACCATATGCTTTGGTCTATGGAGCAGAAGAAATCTTACCATTAGAGGTTGAAATACCTTCACTTAGGGTCTCACTCAAGGGATTGACAAGTGATGAAGACTACAGAATATCTCGTCTCCAAGAGCTAGAACTGTTAGATGAAAGACGTCAACATGCAGCTGACCATTTGAAGGGTTATCAACAGATTATGTCTTGTAGTTATAATCACAGAGTTAAACCACAGACATTTCAAGTGGGTGATTTAGTCCTGAGAGAAAATCCACGTAATCAGCAAGACAGAGAAAAGAAAGGGAAATTTGAACCTAACTGGCTTGGTCCATTTCTTATCATTGCAGCATATGGTTCTGGTGTATATCAGTTATCTACGTTAGAAGGGGACCTGTTTGAAGAGCCGATCAATAGCATTCATTTGAAGAAATTCTATGTCTAAATCATTAAAAGTCCTAGAAAAATCAAAAATAAAAATAAAAAAATCATAAAAAGTCCTAGAAAAATAAAAAAATAAAAATAAAAATCATAAAAAGTCCTGAAAAAAATCATAAAAAGTCCTGAAAAAAAAAATTAGAAAAATTATGAAAAAGTGCAATAAAAACAAGTGGTGAAAACTTGGTAAACAGGCACTACTTGTGATTAAAATGGGCTCCTCCATCTATTAGCTTATGTCTTGCATTCACTTTCGCTATCATTCGTTCATATTTATCAACTGTATATATCCATATCATATGACAGGGATCCTTATGTTTCGTCATGGCTTGATGAAATTTGTACATATCTTTCATCCTTAGGTTATGTTTACACTGGGGGAAAAAAGCAGAAATACAGGCTAAACAAGAGAGGGACAATAAGCTTTTTGAACATCACAAACAGACACAAAACGGTTTGTCAAAACACAACAAACATTGTCATATCAAATCAACCACAACATGCTTATTCAATGCAAATTGACATCAAAACAACATGATCCAAAATAAACATAAAAATGAGAACATCAATGATGATAACCAAACTTGGATAATCTTAATCTGGATAAATGTTTGAAATACTTTAAGCAAAATTTGAATGGTTGTTTTGATTTTTCTATCATATCTCTGGAGCGATTCAATGATGTACTGAACTAAAAAAGCAAGGAAGGAGTATGATTTTTATTTGTCTGCTGTTTGTGAGGAAATCTTTAGTATTATGCAAATTGGTCGCGAGACATGCTCTATCACGGATCATTGATGACATTTCGGAATTTGCATGGGAAAAGGGTTAACTCTTGTCTATTTATGCAAGCAATACTCAGGTCATCTCGGTTCAATTATACCTAGATGCTTGTATTAACTTGCTATATCAAAAATCATGAAAGCAATACTCAGGTCATCACTGGTGCTAACATACCCTTTGATGCTTGTATTAACTTTCAACATTTCAAAGCTCTATGATGATACAAAAAGCATGAATAAGCTCTCCAAATGGCAGTATTGTATGAATGTTTTGCATGGTTAATATAGATTGCATTCATGTTAGAATCTGCATTTTGCATTCATAAATTTCCCAAAAAGCTAGCAAAGAATCAAGTGGTTTATATCTTTTCGAATACATGACTGGGTATATTTTGACATTCACAAAAACATCATTTCATACATTTTTCATATATATTTGCATTAGAAAATCATAAAATCAAAGCATACATCATATACATCATAAACATATACATTCATTCATCAAATAGATTTCATCTCATAAATCATGTATACATATATATCATAACTATGAAACCATCATATCATATACATCATGTATATAGTAAATAGACACATTTATATCATCATAAATCATCATTGCATTTCATATATCTAAAAAATGAATGTCAAAATGTACAAGGATGTCAACTACAAATGATATAACATCATCAAAAATGAGATCATCTCAAGGTGTATACAAAATGTCTCAACAGAATATCATGAAAACATCATCTACAATGCACTAGGTAGTGCTATCCTCTGATGGCACTGGTCTGGGACCTGTACCACCTACCCCTGATGGACCTACTCCGCCTGTCCCTGATGGCCCTCCTAGAGGTAGTGGTTGTGTAACACCTCTACTGGTAGTACGAAAGTGATTATGAGTAGACCGTGACCGAGTATAACTCTCCCTCCGCTCAGGTGGAACAACATCATGGTATTTGGTCCTGTAAAACTCGGCCTCCCGAGTGGCTCTGGTAACCTCTCTCATCATATCACCAGGTAGGGTGCTAGTTGCTACTCTTTGTAGACTGTCCGCCAAGGCAATGGCCTGCTCACCCCACTGTCTGGCCATATCCCTCTCAACAGTAACTGAAGTCAACTGTCCCTGCAACTATGTAATCAAGGCCTGTGCCTATGATAGCTGAGCCTATAAACTTTGTACTGTACTCTGTAGAGATGACATCTGACCTGATACTGCTGGATCTACTAAAGGAGATGGGTCTGTGTGTCGCATCTGTGGTCCACCTCTGCCACCTCTACCACCTCTACCACCTCTCCTACCACCTCTCCTACCACCTCTATCATCGCCCCTACCACCATCACCTCTGCCTCCACCCTCCTCATCATCACCTCCCTCCTCATCATCTCCTCCACTCTCATCATCATCATTGTCCTCTAAATCGTCATCCTCTGAAGCTGAATCTCTTTGTCGTCATCTCTATGCAGCAACAAGAGCAATAGCCTCATCAGGATCAAACATACGTGGTGCCGGATGCTTTAGGACATACTGAAAATACTCTGGTGTTGTCCCTGCGTCAAGGACATCCACTCGGTAATGTAACGCCTGTCGTGCAAACCCCAGAGAACACACGCATAATGCGAATAATTTTTTTTTAATAATAGAAATAACATGTAACAACATTAAATCATAAACACATAGCATAACACATAACATTAATACACTTGGTTCCCTGGGGCACGCGAGGTTAC